>WNYA01000694.1:108159-123813 GCA_019512145.1 Engystomops pustulosus
CGGGATAATATCACCACATCCATGTCCCATCCCCCACCACCACATGAATCCTTCACCTCTCCAGTAGAGATGAGCGGACCCAATGTTTCAGTTTGGGTTCAGCCCCTGTCCAATCATAGCCGGAATAGCTGTTGGGCCACCAATCAGGTAATATGTCCGGAACATGAATGGAAACATTGGGTCCTCTGATCTCTACTCTCCGGTCATTCCTAGAGATAAGAGCCGTGTCCTGGGAGACTCTCACCTCTCCGGTTATCAAGGAGATCATCTCCAGGGTGAGCTCCAGGATCCTGGCCGCCATCTGCTCTCTGTCCTTCTCCATCCCTGGTGGATCATTGATGGAAAGGATCATCTATAGGAGCAACCTCTGGGAGTCCTGTATCTATAGAACCGGAGGAGAAACATGGGGTAAATCTATACCTGAGATGTGACAGATTCTCCAGGCTCCGCACACACTGGAGGGGACTGAGTGACGGGACACAGATGGAGACTTTGTGGGCTCAGCTATAGCCCCATGGGGGGATTATTTGGCTATAAAGAGTCACGTTGTTCCCTCATCTCTGGTTGTTGCTGTAATACAAGGTCCAGAACATCCAGAAAAACAAGACAAATGTATTCTCATTGTTCCAGAAATTCTCCGGTAATTCCAAGTACTGGACATCCGGACCTGCTCAGTATCCACCAGTCATGTGACCCTGGAGGGGTGGGGCCTCCTGCTCCTGGCCGCCATCTGCTCTCTGTCCTTCTCCATCTGTGGTCGGTCTCCAATGGGAAGGATCATCGTTTTTTAAACCAAACTTTAGCTGTAGGAATCCTTTATTAAGAGTATCTGATGGAAAAGGAGGAGGATAGGGAGAATACATTCACACATATTACAATAGACCTTTTCTCAGATATTTTTAATAGTCTGATGATCTTGATTTCGAAGGCATAGCACCAGAGGCAGGGGGCCTTCCTGCACCTCTCTATGACACAAGTGGAGCAGAGCAATGCTGGTCTGTCTCCATCCTGGTCATATGTTACTGTCAGCAGCAAGAGGACACAGTGAGAGGGGGATGGTGAGTTCATTTTTTTATAATAAGGGGCATGAAAAACTTACTGCACTAACACCCAGGATCAGAAAAGCTCAGATTCCCAAGTGTTTAATCCCTTAGATGATGGGGCAGATTTACTTACCCGGTCCTGTCGTGATCCCGCAGTGCGTTGTCCGATGAGAATTCAGGTCTGCCGTGATTCACTTAAGCTTGTGCGCTCAAGTTCTTGCATCCGTAGCTTCTGCGCCGAGGTCCGCCGGAGTTCACCTTCTTCTTCCTGGTGCTTGTAAGTGTGTGTACTGCAACACATTTCTAAATCTTAAATCCCGCACGTTGTCCGACTGCCCGCCCCCCGATTACTGTCACGTGCAAGCCGGCGACGATAAGCCAAAATCCGATCGCGTGCACCAAAATCCCGGGGCAATTCAGCGCATCGTCGGGAAACCTGACGAAAATGCGTCTGGCGGATCCTTAGTAAATAAGCCCCGATATGTTCAAATATGGACCGCAATGTTTAAGTAACTGCAGTGGTAACACCCTTTAATACCATGCAGCTGCGATTGCAGGATGTCGATGGTGTTGCAGGGCAGCCAGGGGTCCACTGAAGGAGGGGGACTTGCTTAACTCATTCCCGACCAACCACTCACTTTAGCCGTCCGTGAGGTCAGGTCCCGATTAAAAAGACGTGGCAGTACTCTTCTTCTTCTCCTGTGCTAATTTGCAGGACCATCGCTCCAGCTGTCAGGGACAGCCGAGACCCTCGGGGAAAGTATATGCAACTTATTACCGCTTCATCCTTCTCCACTCCTCACCACAGTCGGGTCATCACCAAGTCTGTAGGGGTTAATCAAGCTCTGACCCAACAGCTGCCTCCACAGTGGGTGATTTCCCCCTGTAACTTATAGATGCCCCAGTTACAGGTGTAAACAAAACAGTTAAAAAAAATATTAACCCCTTAAGGACGCAGCCATTTTGTAGCTTAAAGGGGTTATTCGGCTGTTAAAAATTACTGAGGGCCGGGCTGGGGTGGGCTAATTAAACATATAAACAAAAAATAAACATGTACTTACAGGGGCACAGAAGCCGCGCACAGGGAACTTCCCACGCACAGAAGCCGGCGCACAGAGGAGACGGACCGCGGCGCAGGACATCGGCAGCGCTAGACGAGGTAAGTACATGTTTATTTTGTTTAACTAGCCCACCCCAGCCCGGCCCTCAGTAATTTTTAACACCCGGATAACCACTTTAAGACTCAAACCCATTTTTTGGATTCTGATTTGCGTCGCTTTATATGGTTATAACTTTTGAGCACTGTTACTTATCAAAGCGATTCTCACATGTTCTACTTCATTTTAGTGGAAGATTGTGGCTGATAAGTTTTGAATTAATTTACCAAAAAAAACTACAAAAAAAGCCACGTGTGTCATCTGCCTTACACACTACGCGTCACACATACATGACACATAACACACATGTACATATAAGGATGTGATAAGATGATGGAATATGAAAGTAGAGAGGAACCAACTACCAGAGAGGAGACTTCCGGGGGGACACTTATTGCGGTGCACACTAGGCTTCCGCCCTCCATGCCTTATTACAGGGCAGTGATGACGCTGTAGTCAGTGTTATATGGATGAGTGGAGGGGAATACAGTCTCCTATGGAAGTTATGGGGGAACAACCAGACACAACAATATATTTCTATGTGACACTTACATGTGGTGCAGCCCCCGGAGATGTCACCCAGCAGCCCCGCCCCTCTGCGTGTGACGTCACCGGAAGGGGAGGGGCTTCTCCTCCTGACACAGAGACGAAGAGACTTCGGGGAGAGAGAGAGACTGCAGAGAGAGACTGCAGGGAGAGAGAGAGGAGAGAGACTGCAGGGAGAGAGAGAGGAGAGAGACTACAGGGAGAGAGAGAGGAGAGAGGTGTTATAGTGTATTGATGTAACCTATGTGTGCTATGTGTCCATGTATGTACAAACTGTTGTGTTGTACATATGTGCGCCCTTGTTTTGTGTAATGCATTGTATCATTTGTCGTGTCTAATGTGTCCTACGTGTCGTGTCTATATGTCTATTTGTGCGTGGTGTCGTTGTGTGTTGCGCTGTTGTCGAATGTAATGCCTGTCGTGTGTAAGATGCACAAAGATGTATCAATGCATAGGTGCCTCATGAATTCTTTTTTTGCCTAATCCACAACCGGTTCCACCCCTCAACACGTAGCACATTCTCCTCATATTAGTGCACCCTCCCCCTCATCATCCCCCAGCCACCTGCCCTCATATTATCCCCCAGCCCCCTCCTCCTCATATTATCCCCCAGCACCTCCTCTCTCATATATCCCCCCACCCTCCTCCTCTTTACTCCCCTCCAGCACCCCCTCCTCAGATTATCCCCCGCACCTCCTCCTATTATCCCCCAGCAACCTCCTCCTGTTATCCCCCCCAGCACCTCCTCCTCATATTATCCCCAGCACCTCTCCTCAATATTATCCCCCCGCACTCCTCCTCATATTAATCCCCCAGCACCTCCTCCTCATATTATCCCCCAGCACCTCTCCTCTATTTATCCCCGCCCAGCACCTCCCCCATATTATCCCCCCCGCACCTCCCCTCATATCATCCCCCACACCCTCCTCCTCATTATCGATCCCCCAGCACTCCTCCTCTATTATCCCCCCAGTTACCCACCTCCTCCTCATATTATCCCCCAGCACCTCCTCCTCATATTATCCCCCCGCGAACCTCTTATCCTCACCCTCATTATCCCCCAGCACCTCCTCCTCATTCGCCCCAGCACCTCCTCCTCATTATTATCACCCCATCCAGCACCCTCCCTCCTCATATATCCCCCCCCCCTCCTCCTCATATTACACCCCCCCAGCACCTCCTCCTCCTCATATTATCCCACCCACCCCTGTACCTCATCATTATCCCCCCAACCTCCCCCATCACCTCCTCCTCTATTATCCCCCAGCACCTTCCTCCTCATATTATCCCACCCGCACCTTCTCCTCATTACTTAACTCCCCCCAGCACCTACCCTCATTCACGCACCTCTCCACAATTATCCCCCTGCCACCTTATTGCCACCCTCCTCCTCATATTACCCCCAGCACCTCCTCATCTCATATTTCCACCCCCAGCACCTCCTCTCATATATAGTTCCATCCCCCCACCTCCTCCTCATAAATCCCCCCCCCGCACCCTCCTCATAATTACCCCCCCTGCCAACACCCCCTCATATAATCCCCCAGCACCTCTTCCTCATATTTTCCCCGCCAGCACCTCCTCCTCATGTTATCCCTTTTCCCTGAAGCTTGGCTAATTTATCTGTCTCCGCACTTCTCCTCTCTTGCCAATATCCCAATAGTCTCTCTATAGCTTGGCCTTTGCACGGCAAATTCACTTTAAAAGGGGTTGTCCAAGAGTAAATAAAGCAGCCGCCCTGGGGGGTGTTAAGAAATAATGTCCCGTGCCCTCGATCCGTCTGATCCGCGCCCCTGTTTGTTTACAAGAGCGTGTGAGCTGTGATAGGGGAGCTTCCGGCCGGCCATTCCTATCCCTCACCATATCCCAGTGCCTACAGTGCTGAGAGATAGGGAGGGATGGGAATGGCCGGCAGATAATCCCCTAGCATAGCTTCTGTCCCTCTGAAAACAAACAGGGGCGCGGATCAGATGGACCAAGGCCCTGGACATCAGGTGCTATGGTGCAAGGAACAATGGTGAGTACACTTTAAAAAAAAAAAAAAGCCTGCCCCAGCCGGCTCCTAATTTTTTTAAACTCTTGGACAACCCCTTTAGCCACAACTTACAAAGCTGTCCAAAACCTGTCCCATCCATTTCTGTTCATCAAAAGACCATCTACTTTCACCCTATCACCATCCTGCAGAACTATCTGCAAGACTTCTCCTGTGCTTCCCCCATACTCTGGAACTCTTCTCCTGTGCTTCCCCCATATTCTGGAACTCTTCTCCTGTGCTTCCCCCATACTCTGGAACTCTTCCTCCTGTGCTTCCACTCCATACTATGGAACGCTTCTTCTTCTGTGCTTCCCCCCATACTCTGGAACTCCTTCTCCTGTGCTTCCCCCATACTTTGGAACTCTTCGCCTGTGCTTCCCCCATACTCTGGAACTCTTCTCCTGAAATATCTTGGACTTTTCCCCAACTTTCCAACTCAACCTTAAAAACGCATATGTTTAGGGTTTCATACAGCACTCAATAACTGCACTGCTATGCTTCTTCTTCACCTTGGGTCTCCATCACACCATCCCAAATAGATCTTGTGCGTCTCACCTTGTTATCTCCATCTACCCTCCCTGTACAGTGTGAGCCCTCACCCCCTCGTGTTCCATCTACCCTCCTCCCATATACAGTGTGCGCCCGCACCTCACGTTTCCTCTACCCTCCTCCATGTACAGTAGAGCCCCCTCACCTTTGTGTCTCCATCTACCCTCCCATGTAGCTGTGAGCCCTCACCTTGTGTTTCCAGCTACTCGCCCATGTACATGTGAGCCCTCACCTTAACGTTTAGCCACTCCGCCCCCCCATTTCAGTATAGGCCCTCACCTCAGTTTCATCTTACTTCCATGTACATTGTAGCCTTCCCTTGTGTCTCCATTACGCCGCCCATGTACAATATGAGCCCTCACCTCCCGTTTCCATCGTA
Source organism: Engystomops pustulosus (assembly GCA_019512145.1). Classification (NCBI taxonomy): domain Eukaryota; kingdom Metazoa; phylum Chordata; class Amphibia; order Anura; family Leptodactylidae; genus Engystomops; species Engystomops pustulosus. The sequence goes on from WNYA01000694.1 coordinate 113,869, forward strand.
CCCTTCCATGTACAGTGTAAAGCGCCCTCACCTTGTGTCTCCATCTCCCTCCCTTGTACAGTTGAGCGCTCACTCCCACGTTTCCCATCTAAAACCCTTCCATGTAAGTGTGGCCCTCACCTTGTGTCTCCAGCTACCCTTCCATGTACAGTGTGATCACCTCACCTTGCGTCCCATTTTCCTGACTCTCCTCCATGTCCAGTGTGAAGCCCATCACCTCGTGTCTCCATCTAACCCTCCCTTGTACAGTTGTGAGCCCTCACCTTGTGGGTCGCCATCTACTCTCCCATGTTCTGTGTGAGGCCTCACCCTCCTGGTCTCCATCGACCCTCCGTTGTACAGTGGTGAGCCTCACCTCGTAGTCTCATCTACCCTCCCCTTGTACAGTGTAGCCCTCTCACCTTGTTTCTCCATCTACTCTCCCATGTACTGTGTGAGCCCTCACCTCATGTCTCCCTACCCTCCCCATGTACTGTGGTGAGCTCCGCCTCGTCTCCATCTACACCCTCCCCTTGTACAGTGTAGACCTTCACTTGTGTCTCCATCTACCCCTCCCAGGTCTGTGTTAACCCTCCCTCATTTCTCCATCTACCCTCCCATTACTGTGTGGCCCTCCGCCTCGTGCTCTCCACTCTACCCTCCATGTACATGTGAGCCCTCACCTTGTGTCTCCTTCTATCTACCCTCCCATGTACAGTTGAAGCCTTCACCTCATAGTTTCCTCTAACCCTCCATGTACGTGGTGAGCCCTCACCTCACGTTTCCATCTAACCCCTCCTGTACAGTTGTGGGCCCTCACCTTGTGTCTCCTCGACCCAACCCTCCCATGTACATTGTTTTAGCCAGCCCCTCACCTTGTTTTCCCCATTCTACCCTCTCCCCAGGTACCCGTGTGAGCCCTCACCTTGTGTCTCCATCTATCCGTTTCCCATGTACAGTCGTGAGCCCTTGCCTCGCGTTTCATCTACGCTCCATGTACGTGTTCCCTCACCTCACTTTCCATCTACCCTCCCATGTACAGTGTGCGCCCTCACCTCGGTTTTTCCATCTACCCCACCATGTCAGTGTGAGCCAGAAAAAAAAAAAAGAGAATCACCTGTTTCTCCACTACCCTCCCATGTACAGCTGTTAGCCCTCACCTTTTATTTTTCCATCTACCTCCAGGTACAGCTGTGGAGCCCTCGTCCTTGTGTCTCCATCTATACCTTCCCATGTACATGGTGTAGCCCTTGCTCGCGTTTCCATCACTTCGCCATGTACATTGTTGCAGCCCTCACCCTCACGTTTCCATCTACCTCCCATGTATAGTGTGATCCTCGCTCTCAAGGTTCCTCCATCTACCCTCCCATGTACAGTGTGAGCCCTCACCCTCACGTTTCCATCTATCCCCAACCCATCCCATGTAAACAGGGTTAGCCCCTCCCCTCAACGTTTCCATCTACCCTCCCATTTATAGTGTGATCCCTCGCCCTCGTTTTCCATCACCTCCCATGTACAGTTTTTAGGTCCTCACCTCACGTTTCATCTACCCTCACCAGTAAGTGGGTTAGCCCTCTAGTCACCTTTTTGTTTCGCATTCTACCTCCCATGTTCCAGTGTGAGCCCGCACCCTCGTGTTTCCATCTACCCCCCCTCCCATGGTACAGTGTGAGCCCTCACCCTCGTGTTTCCTCCATCTACCCTCGCCATGTATCCCATTTACACGTTGGAGCCTTCCACTTCACGGTTCCACTATCCTCCCATTCAGGCGTTAGCCCTCACCTCATGTTTCCATCTACCCTCCATGTACTTGTACCTTCACCTCACGTTTCCATCTATCCTCCTCCCATGTACTAGTGTGAGCCTCACCTCACGTTTCCATCTACCCTCCCATGACATGTGAGGCCCTCACCCTTATGTCTCCCATTATCATTACCCTGCCCATTAACATTGTGAGCCCTCACCTTATTTCTCTTCTCCATCTAACCCCTCCCATGTACATGTGAGCCCTCACCTTGTTCTTCCATTACCTTCCATGTACAGGGTGAGCCCTTGCCTCGCTCTCATCTACTCTCCCATGTACATGTGACCTCTACCTCATCATTTCCATCGACCCTCATCTACCTCCCATGTACTGTGGTGGAGCCTCACATCGTTTCTCCATCTCCCCTCCCAGGTACAGTGTGGAGCCTCACCTCGTGTTCCATCTACTCGCCATGTGCATTTAGCCCTCGCTCGTGTTTCCATCTGTTCTCCAATGTAACAGGGTGAGCCCTCACCTCGACGTTTTCCACTATTCCTCCAATGTAATTTTTGACACCTCAACTGTAACGTTTCCATCTACCCTATCCATGTACAAGTGTGAGCCCTCACCTTGTCTCCATCTACTCTACACTACCATGTACAGTGTGAGCCCTCACCTTGTGTCTCCATCTACCTCTCCCATATACAGTGTGGAGCTCTCACTTGTGTCTCCATCTATCTACCCTCACCCTCCGCTAGTACAGTGTGAAAGCCCTCACCTTGTTCTCCATATACCCTCCCATGTACAGTGTGAGCCTTCACCTTGTTCTCCATCTAACCCTCCCATATACAGTGTGACCCCCCTCACGTTTCTATCCTACTCTCCCATGTACAGTTTAGCCTCACCTTGTGTTTCCATCTACTCTCCCCATATACCACATGGTGGAGCCCCACCTTGGTGGTGTCGCCATCTATCTATACTCTTCCCATGTACTGTGTGAGCCCTCACCTCACTTTTCCCATTCCATCTACCCTCACCTGTAACAGTGTGGCCCTTCAACCTGTTTCTCTCTCATCCTAACCCTCCCATTAAATGTGGCCCTCACCTTGTGTCCTCCATTCTACCCTCCCATAGACAGTGTGAGCCCTCAACTCACGTTTCCATCTACCTCCCTGTACATTTGAGCCCTCACCTTGTGTCTCCATCTACACTACACTCCATATACATGTGAGCCCTCCCCTTCTGTTTCATCTACCCTCGCCCCATGTCAGTGTGACCTTCACCACGTGTTCTCCATCTACGCCTCCCATGTACAGTGTGAGTCCCTCACTTGTTTCTCCATCTACCCCCCATTACATGTGAGCCTTCCCCTTGTGTCTCCTCTACCCTCCCATATACAGTGTGAGCCCCACCTTGTGTCTCCAATCACCTCCCATGTACGTGTGAGCCCTCACCTCGTTTCCATCTACCCTCCCATGTACATTGTGATCCCTCACCTCACGTTTCCATCTACCATCTCATGTACAGTGGGGTGAGCCCTCACCTTGTGTTTCATCTACCCCTCCCTCTTATCATGTGGCCGCTCACTGTGTCTCCTCCTATCCTTTTCCATGTCGTTGGACCCTCTCACCTTGTGTCTCCATCTTAATCCCTCCCATGTAACAGTGTGAGCCCTCACCTCACGTTTCCATCTAACCCCTCCCATGTAAAGTGTGAGCCTCACCTGTGTTCCAATCTACCTCTCCCATGTACAGTGTGAGCCCTCACCTTTGTGTCCCCTCTACCCTCCCATGTACAGTGTGAGCCCTACCCCTCACGTTTCCATCTACCCTCCCATGTAAGTGTGATCCCTACCTTGTGTCTCCATCTCCCCGCCCATGTACAGTTGGCCCTCACCTTGTTCTCCAGCTACTCTCTTCCATGTACTGTTGTGAGCCCTCGCCTCACGTTTCTATATACTCTCTCCATGGTACATGTGTGGCCCTCACCTGTTGTGTCTCCATCTATCCTTCCCTGTCGTGTGAGCCTCCCTCAACCGTTTTTTTCCATCTGACCCCCCATGTACATGTGAGCCCCTCACCTTGTGTCTCCATCTATCCATTCCGAGTAACAGTGTGACCCCTCACCTTGTGTCTCCATCTACCCTCCCATGTAACAGTGTGAGCCCTCACCTCACTTTTCCATCTACCCTCCCATGGTAAAGTTTGCGCCCTCACCTGTGTCTCCATCTACCTCCCCTGTACTGTGAGCCCTCACCTTGTGTGTCCATCTATCTAACCCTCCCATTACGTGTGAAGCCCTACCTCAACGTTTCCACCTTCCCTCCCATGTACAGTGTGATCTCCTCACCTTTGTCTCCATCTACCCTCCCATGTCCATGTGAGCCCTCACCTCACGTTTTTCCATCTACCCGCCCATGTACAACGCGTTTATCCCTCACCAAAAAAAAACTCGTTTTTCCATCTACCCTCCCCATGTCAGTGTGAGCCCTTCACCTCACTTTTCTATCTACCCTCCATGTACATGTGAAGCCCTCACCTTGTGTCTCCACTTACCCTTCCACATGTTAGTGTGACCCCTCACCTTTGTGTCTCCATCTACCTCCCATGTACATGTGAGCCCTCCACCTCAAGTTTCCATCTACCCTCCCCATGTAAAAGTGTGAGCCCTCACCTTGTGTCTCCATCTACCTCCCATGTACAGTGTGAGCCCATCACCTTGTTCTCCCGCTACCTTCCCATGTACAGTGTGAGCCCTAACCTCACGTTTCCATCTACCCCTCCCATGTACAGTGTGGATCCCTCCCCTTTCTTGTCTCCTTCCCATCTACCCGCCCTTTACAGTGTGAGCCCCACCTTGTGTCTCCATCTACTCTCCATGTCACTGGTTGAGCCCCTCGCCTCACTTTCTATATACGCTCACTGCTCCCATGTCAGGTGACCCCTCCCTTGTGTCTCCATCTATCCTTCCATGTACAGTGTGAGGCCCTCACCGTCCACGTTTCCATCTACCCCGATGTACAGTGTGCGCCCTCACCCTTGGGTGTCTCCACTAATCCTTCCATGTCCATGTGCACCCTCACCTTGTGTCTCCTCTACCCCCCCCTGTAAGTTGAGGCCCTCACCACCCCACCTCACTTTTCCATCTACCCTCCCCCCCTCCCATGTAAAGTGTGAGCCCTCACCTTGTGTTCCATCTACCCCTCCCATCTTACATGTCTTGAGCCTCACCTTGTGTGTCCATCTACCCTCCACATGTACAGTGTGAGCCCTCACCTCACGTTCCTCCACCCCACCTACCCTCCCCCATGTCAGGTGATATCCTTCAACCTTGTTCTCCAGCTCTCCCTCCCATGTCAGTGTGAGCCTCACCTCACGTTTCCAATCTACCCTCGCCATGTACAAAGCGTGCCCCCCCTCGTGTTTCCAGCTAACCCTCCCATGTACAGGTGAGCCCCTCACCTCACGTTTCTATCTACCTCCCATGTACAGTGTGATCCCCTCACCTTGTGTCTCCACCTACCCTTCCTGTACCTTTTGAGCCCTCACATTGTGTCTTTCGCCATCTATCCTTCCATGTACAGTGTGAGCCCTCACCTTGTGTCTCCATCTACCCTCCCATGTACATGTGAGCCCTCACTCACGTTTCTATCTACCCTCCCAGTACAGTGGTGGAGCCCTCACCTGTGGTCTCCACCTCCCCCCCCTGTACTTGTGAGCCCTCACCTTGTGTCTCCAATCTACCCTCCCATGTCCAGTGTGAGCCCTCACCCCTCACTTTCCATCTACCCGCCCATATACATGTGAGCCCTCACCTTATTCTCCCGCTACCCCCCCCACCCCCATCTACCCCACCATGTACGTGGGCTCTCACCATCGTGTTTCATCTACCTCCCTGTACAAGTGTGAGCCCTCACCCTTGTGTCGCATCTACCCTCCCATGTCAGTGTGATGCCCTCACCTCACTTTCCAATCTAACCCTCCCTGTACAGTGTGACCTCACCTCCGTGTTCCACTACCCTCCCCTGGTCCATGTGAGCCCCTCACCTCACTTTCCATCTACCTCCCTGGTTACCGTGTGAGCCCTCACCTTGTGGTCCATCTACCCCTCCCCATGTACTGTGTTATCCTCGCCCACGTTTTCTATCTACTCTCCCATGTACGTGGGTGAGCCCTCAACCTTGTGTGTCCATTACTCTCCTAATTACAGTGTGAGCCTCACCCCTCACCTTGTTTCTCTTTCTCCATCTACCCTCCATGTACAGTGTATCCCTCACCTTGTTTTCCATCTACCCTCCCTATACACGTGTGAGCCTCCCCTTGTTCTCCATCTCTCCATCTACCCTCCCAGGTACTGTGTGAGCCCTCGCCTCCGTTTCCTCATCTAACCCTCAATGTCAGTGTGAGCCCTCTCAGCCTTGTGTTCATCTACGTCTCCATATACATGTGAGCCCCACCTTGTTGGTCTCCTCTATCCTCCCATGTACTGTGTGAGCCCTCGCCTCACGTTTCCTCTACCCTCCCTGGTAAATGTTAGCCCTCACCTTGTGTTCCACTACCTCCATGTATCAGTTGATGCCCTCACCTTTTTTTTCCATCACCCTCCCATGTACAGGTTTGAGCCTCACCACCTCGTGTTTCCCCATCTACCCTCCCATGTACAGTGTGAGCCCTCACCCTCACGTTTCCATCTACCCTACCCTCTCCGGACAGTGTGAGCCTCACCTTGTGTCTCCATCACTCTCCCAATGTTAGCTGTGTGAGCCCCTCGCCTCAGGGTCTATATACTTCTCCCCATGTACAGTGTGAGCCCCTCACCTTGTTCTCATCACCTTCCATGTACAGTGTGACCCTCACCTCACGTTTCCATCTAACCCTCCCATGTACATGTGAGCCCCACCTTGTGTCTCCAGCTATCCTCCATGTACAATTGTGACCCCTCACCTTGTGTCCTCCCATCTAACCCTCCCATGTACATGTGATCCCTCACCTCACTTTTCCCATCTACCCTCCCATGTAAAGTGTAGCCCTCACCTGTGTCCCTCATCTACCCTCCCCAGTGCATGGTGAGCCCTCCCCTTTCGTGTGTCCAGCTACCCTCCCATTACAGTGTGAGCCCTCACCTCACTTTCCTTTCCACCTACCTCCCATGTACTTGTGATCCCTCACCTTGTGTCTCCCTCTACCCTCACCATGTACAGTGGGTAGCCCTACCTCACGTTTCCATCTACCCTCCCATGTCAAAGCTTGAGCCCTCACCGTTTTTCATCTCCCTCTCCCATGTACATGTATCCCTCCCTCAACGTTTCTCTCTACCCTCCCATGTAACAGTGTGAGAGAGCCTACCGTTGCTCCCACCTACCCTTCCATGTACATTGTGATCCCTCACCTTGTGTCTCCATCTATCCTTTCATGTAATGTGAGCCCTCACCTTGTGTCGCATCTCCCTCCCATGTAACAGTGTGAGCCCTCACCTCACGTTTCTTACTAACCGCTCCCATGTACAGTGTGAGAGCCCTCCCTTGTGCTCCACTACCCTCCCATGTACATTGTGAGCCCTCACACCTGGTGGCCCCACTAACCCTCCCATGTCAGGTGAGCCCCTCACCTCACGTTTCCATCTACCCTCCCCTATACAGTTTGAGCTCTCACCTCGTTTTTCCCATCTCTTCTCCCATGTACAGTGTGAGCCCTCCACCTTGTGTCTCCATCTACCCTCCCATGTACAGTGGTGAGCCCTCACCTCACTTTTCCATCTACCCTCCCATGTACAGTGTGAGCCTCACCTCGTGTTTCCATCTACCCTCCCCTGTACAGTGTGACCCTCACCCTCACGTTTCCATCCTACCCCCCTGGTACAGTGTGAACCCTCACCTGTGTCTCCATCTACCCTCCCCCATGTACTGTGTGCGCCCTCGCCTCACGTTCTAATCTACTCTCCCATGTCCAGTTGAGCCCTCCAACCATGTGTTTTCCATCTATCTCACTCTCCCTAATACAGTGTGAGCCCCTCACTTGTTCTCCATCTACCCTCCATGTACAGTGTGATCCCTCACCTACTGTTTCCATCTAACCCTCCCATATACCATTGTGGCCTCACTTGTGTCTCCATCTCTACCCTCCCCTCCCAGGTACTGTGGAAGCCCTTTCGCCTCACGTGTCCATCTACCCTCCCAGTACACTGTGAGCCCCTCAAAAAAAACCTTGTGTTTCCATCTACTCCTCCCATATACAGTGGTGAGCCTCCACCTGTGTCTTTCCATCTATCCTCCCCATGTACTGGTGAGCCCCTCCCTCACGTGGTCCATCTACCCTCCCCGGTACGTGTGGAAGCCCTCACCCTGTGTTTTCCATCTACCTCCCTCCCATATACGTGTGATCCCTCACCTCAAATGTCCATCTCCACCCCTCCCTGTACAGTGACCCCACCTTTTTTTTTCCTATCTACCCTCCCATGTACAGCGTGAGCCCCACCTCGTGTTTCCATCTAACCCTCCCATTACAGTGTGACCCCACCTCATGTTTCCATCTACCCTCCCCTGGGTCACTGGAGCCACCTTTGTGTCTCCATTACCCTCCCATGTAACATGACTGAGCCCTCGCCTCACTTCTATCTACTCTCTCGGACATGTGAGCCCTCTCCTTGTGTTTCCATCTACTCTCCCATATCAATGTGAGCCCCTCAACCTTGTGTCTCCATCTACCCTCCCCATGTACAGTTGAGCCTCACCTTGTGGTCTCCATCTACTCTCCCCTGTACATGGGAGCCTCACCTTGTTTTTCATCTACTCTCCCATAGACAGTGGGAGCCTCTCACCTTGTTTCTATCCTCCATCCTACCCTCCCTGTATCTTGTGTGTCCCTTACCGTTTTCTTCCATCTACCCTCCCATGTAAATTTTTGAGCCCGCACCTTGTGTCTCCATCTACCTCCCATTTACAGTAGTACCCTCAACCTTGTGTCTCTCCATCTACCTCTACCCTCTCCATATACAGTGGTGAAGCCCTCACTTTGTGTCTCCATCTACCCTCCCATGTAACAAGTGTGACCTCACCTCACCTTTCCATCTATTCGTTCCTCCTCCATGTACGTGTGAGCCCTCATCTTGTGTCCCATCTGTGCCCTCGCCATGTAAGGGTTGAGCCCTCACCTCACTTTCCATCTACCCCCACGCCTTGTACAGTGGAGCCCTCAACCTTGTGTTTCCAGCATACCTACCCGCCCATGTACAGGGTGAGCCCTCACCTCGTGGTTTCCAACTCTCTCCTCCCATGTCAGTGTGAGGCCCTCCCTCGTGTTTTTCCATCTCTCCTCCTTCCCTCCCATGTACAGTGGTGAGCCCTCACCCTTGTTTCTCCATCTACCTCCCATGTAACAATGTGATCCTCACCCTTGTGTCCTCCCATCTACTTCTCCCATGTACTTGTGTGAGCCCCTCCGCCACACTTTCTTATAAACCTTCCATATACAGTGTGAGCCCTCACCTCACGTTTCCATCTACCCTCCCCATGTCATTGTGAGCCCCTCACCTTGTTTTTCTCCATCTAACTCTCCCATCGTAACAGTGTGAGCGCCTCACCTTGTGTCTCCATCTACCTCCCATGTACAGTGGTAGCCCTCACCTTGTGTCCTCCACTCCCTCCCATGTGCATGTTAGCCCTCACCCTCACGTTTCCATCTACCCTCCCCATGTACAGTGGTGAGCCCGCACCTCACGTTGCCATCTACCCTCCCATGACGTTGAGCCTCACCTCACGTTTCCATCCACCCTCCCATGTATCAGTGTGATCCTCACCTGTGTCTCTCCTCTACCTCCCCATGTACAGTGTGAGCCCTCACCTTGTTTTCCTCATCCTTCCTGTACAATGTGAGCCTCACCTCACGTTCCATCCCCTACCCTCCCATGTAACAGGGTGACCCTCACCGGCACGTTTCCATCTACCCTCCCATGTACAGTGGTGATGCCCTCACCTCACGTTTCCTCCATCTACTCCCGCTGTCCATGTGAGCCCTCACCTGTGTCTCCATCTAAACCCTCCCATGTACAGTGTGAAGCCCTCACCTTGTGTCCTCCATCTCCCTCCCATTGTACAGTGTGAGCCCTCAACTCCGTTTCCATCTACCCTCCCATGTACAGTGTGAGGTCCCTCCCTCGTGTTCCATCGACCCTCCCCATATACAAGGTGTGAGCCCTCACCTCACTTTTCATCTACCTTTCCCATG
>WNYA01000695.1:0-90907 GCA_019512145.1 Engystomops pustulosus
TGAGGGTCATATATAAAATGCCTGGAAATGCCTTAATTTCAACTTGTTGTAAACTCATCGGGGCAGAGCCGTCCTCCTGCCTCCTGCCCGCACATATACTACACTCCAGTAACTCTTATTGGCCAATTTTTTTCTTAAAGCTCCGGATGCATTTGTGTTTTATATTTAATAATAATAACATTTAATGCCCCCGTGATGAGAGGGCTCCAGCTGGGTTACCCGACGCTCCGTAGACGCCATAAACAGAAAGTACGGAACATTTGACTTTAAGAACCATTAACTTTATATGGTTTTATGTGGTGCTTGTGTTAATTATTTGCAGTGGTTAAGAATGTGTCTGTTTACTGCTAGTTTCATAGGTTTTTATGCAATTGTCAAAATATCATATTGTCATAGACGTCTCAGATGTATTTCCCATATGGCAACTATAGTTTCCAAATAGAATTGTTTGCTGTTCAAGCGTCTGGAAAACTTGGATAACACAACTTGAGGGAACTTTAATGGCAGCATTCATACAAATACTGTTCTCCTGATGCATTCACTATGTACATACATGACATTACTTATCCTGTACTGATCCTGAGTTACATCCTGTATTATACCCCAGAGCTGCACTCACTATTCTGCTGCTGGTACAGTCACTGTGTGCATACATGACATTACTTATCCTGTACTGATCCTGAGTTACATCCTGTATTATACCCCAGAGCTGCACTTCATAGTCTGCTCTGGTGAGGTCACTGTGTACATACTGGCATTACTTTATCCTGTACTGTTCCTGATTACCGCCTGTATTTACTCCAGGCGTGCACTCACTATTCTGCTGCTGGTGCACGTCACTGGTGTACATCAGACATTACCATATCCTGTACTGATCCGTGTTATCAATCCTGTATTACTACTCAGATCATGCACTCACATAGTCTCGTGCTGCGGGCAGTCACTGTGTACATACATTTACATTACTTTATCCTGTAACTGATCCTGATTTAAACATCCTGTATTAACTCCAGAGCTGCACTCACTATTCTGCTGCGGTGCAGTCAACTGTGTCCATACATGACATTACTTAATCTGTACTGATCCTGAGTCCATCCTGTATTATACCCAGAGCTTGCACTCACATTCTTTCTCTGGTGCAGTACCTGGTAGACATACATGGCATACTTATCCTGTCGACCTGAAGTACATCCTGTATTATACTCCAGAGCTGCACTACTATCTGCTGCTGTGCAGTCCATCTGTTGACATAACCATAATTACTTATCCTGTACTGATACGAGTTACATCCTGTATTATACTCCAAGTCACGCACTATTCTGCTGCTGGTGCAAGTCAATCTGTTACATCCATAGGCATTACTTATCCTGTACTTGATCCTGGTTCACAACTTCCTGTATCTAACGCCAAGCTGCCACTCACTATTCTTCTGCTGGGTGCAGTCACTGTGTAACAACATACTTACTATTTTCACCTTACTGATCCTGATTACACTCCTGTATTATACCCCAAGCTGGCACTCACTATTTTCTTCTGCTGGTGCATCACTGTGTGCATACCATACATTACGATCCTTTACTAGGATGCCTGATTTACTCCTGTATTTACCCCAAGCTGCACCACTTTCGGCTGCGGTGCAGTCCCTGTGTACATACATGACATTACTTATCCTGTGACTGATCCGGATTTACCAACATCCCTGTATTATACCCCCAAGCTGCACCCAACTATTCTCTGCTTGGTGCATCCTGTGTACATACTGAACATTACTTGTCCTGTACGATCCGAGTTACATCCTGTATTATACCCCCAGAGGCTGCACTTCACTATTCTGCGCTGGTGCGAGTCCACTGTGTACATACATGACATTACTTATCCTGTACTGAATCCTGAGTTTTATATCCTGTATTATACTCCATAGCTGCACTCACTATGCCCTGGCTGTGTCATGTCACTGTGACATACCTACATTACTTTCTGTACTGGAATCCTGAGTTACAGTCCTATCTTATACCCAGACGCACTCACGATTCTGCTGCTGGTGCAGTCACGGTGTCCTACATACATTACTTACCTGTATGAGCCTGAGTTACATCCTTATTAATACTCAGAGCGCACTCACTATCCGCAGGTAATTTACAATATCCGTAATGGTTATGTATGTAAACGTGACTTCACCAGCATAAAAGTGGTGCAGTATAATACATAGATGTGATCAAGGATGAAAATTGGGTGTACAAACCATCACTCTCTGTCACTGCAACTTATGCTCATTAACAAAATGTCTAAAAGACTCCTACATTGACGTTCTTTAAATAACCGCCATTAAGACTGTAAGGCACACCCGCCTCTGCGTGGTGATCCCTCAGCACTGAATGTCACAAAAAATACATGTAGTCCTATTAGCCGTCATCTACAAAAGAAGAAAAAAAATTATTTTCTGATTTTGTTTATTTGAAGCCGAATTCCGTTCCCCCCGAAATTCATGGCGCTGAAAGTTGAGTGATGTTTATCAGCAAATTTCTATTAGAGGTACATATACCATTAATAGCCCACTAGGAGAGCTTTATGAGACCGTAATATACTGTGAAGCGCTTGGGCAGCCCTCAAAGGTCTGATTTATGTGCGCACACCGGGCTTTGAAACCTCACGCGTTTCTATTCTACAAGAAACAGAGGCCTTCGTCCTATTCTCAGGCCGGGCGGCTGTGCAAAAAACCAGAAGTGTTTAAAATGGATGTATCATTATCAAAGATCAAGAATGACGATTTTCATTAAATAAACACGTTGGCGCGCGAGTGGAACGCAATAAATGGTTTATCTAATTACGTGGCTGCATGAAAGAGAAGCCCAACCCCAAAAAGAAGAGGATTGACCTTGAAATACTTCGATGAGCGGGGATATAGTTGAAGCATAATATGTTCAAGGACTAGCTTTGTTAAGGTTACTTATCTCACCCTGTTTCCTCATGGGTGGGGTTTGGTTTTGAAGGTTCTCTTCTCTGCCCAATACTTAAAGGGTTGTCCGGTTAGGTTCCCCTGACTACTCTAAAGCCTTATGGTGGGATTAACTAACTTCTAAATACTTAACCGTTCCCTTCCCGAAAGTGCTGGTTCCCCTCGTTCCTGAGCGTCCCACGTGCGTCTTCTTCTCCTTCACTTCCGCGACGTCACATCCACGGTCTCTTCTACAAGTTGCCGCCCCCGGGATGGTAGGTGGCGTTCCTTCCTTCACTCCTCGTCACTCGCGTTCGGGTAAGTCAGAAACTATCCGCGCATGCGCAGTAGAGAAGCGCTTCGATGCGGCCACTGCTCATGCCCCGGAATAGCTAATACTCTGCACTGCCAAGTGCCGCATGCACGTCCGACGCCCCGCCGCGTATTCTCGCCAATCACAGCCCCCTGCTTGCTTAGACAGCGGAGTGGGCTTCTGGCATGAGAATTGTACGTGAGAAATATCACTAACGATAAAATTACCATTAATAAACACCTTATTTTCTTCCGCTATGTCGATAAAAAGAGAAAGCCTCCAAGATGTGTCACCACAGATTTTTCGGTTTTGAAATTCCATCTTGACCTCTGGTTGGGGTCTCGCTCTTTTCTTATGGTTGGAGTTACTCTATATATGAATCCGCCTCTTCTGATCTCTAAAAACTAAGACATCACCAATAGTGTTTCTCACTCATGGATAGTTGTTTATCTTGTCTAGATTTCTGTATAGGGAATGAGCCTGATATTGTGTCTCCAACTCCGACTTCGCCAGAAGTTTTGGTTTAGGGCTAAGCCTTTGGGTGTTATCCCCCTTGGGAACACCCCAGAGTTTGCTGATCCTTAGGCAAATGGGGCAAACACAGCCGCCATTTTAAGCCAGTGCCAGCCCCGATGTGCTGTGTTTAAACTGGTGATGAGTGGACCTGCATTTAGATGGTTTTAAGGGAAGATGGTGGCATTTAAAGGGATATCACGATCGGTTTTTACTGTAGGTGTTCAGATTCAGGGTTTTGTTATGTTGTGTTTGTCCGACTCTGCAAACCCGAACCTCCGTGGGATCCTGCTCTACACTTGTTCTGTCTTCCTTGTTTGGGCCTGGCCTATGTGATATCTCCAGATTCCCTCTAGATTTCCAAGCTATTTGGCTCAGGTTTGTTCCCGCTGTTTTTCTTAAGGTTCTATAAGCGTCTATAGGCTCCAAACATTTTCCATATGTTCCAAGAATAAGACCCTTTTTTAGTCTTTGCTCCCATGTGTGATGTTCATGATACTGGACCTAGTGTGTTAATAGGAGAGGCAGGCCCCATACAACTTTCAAATGGCGCCCCTTACCCCAACAGAAATATACTTTGTATACCCCCTATATACTCTTTTCTTCACACTCCACTCATTGCCACCCATTGCCCACCTTTCTACACACGATATATACATTTTAATACGTAACACAGATCTGTCCCGTACTGCTTACCACATGGGGAAGAAGGTCGGCAGGAATCATGTATAGAGAACCCTATGATTGTCGTTCTGCTGTCCTTTCTCCTGACATTTCATGTTTCATGCTGTGTACTATTGAATATTTTCCCTGTTAATTACATATTATACTGTTACAATGTGCGATGGTGCACATCCTCTATCTTTATTGGTAAAGGTTGGGTGGAAGGGTTTCCCCAGGCACTGTGGGCCCATAGCGGCTTGCTAGTGCTGCTATTGCTGTTAGTTACACGACCCTTTACAATTCAGAGTTTTAAAATTCTTTCGTCTATGGTACTTGAACCCCCCAAAATCTTTGCTGGGACAAGATCATTGACACTGCTGAATGCCAGCGACATAGGCCGCCATGCATTTCAAGAACAACATGTAACTTGTTCTGTGCTGCCTCACAGGTCCTCGCTCTCATCCCCCACCTTTGTGCTCCTGACAGCTCTTCCCTCCTGCTCCCTTTACAGAGCTACCCACAGCCTGTGAGCTGACTCAGGGGGTGGCTAACCTGACTCTAGGAGGTTCCAGGTTATCTTCCCCTCTGTCCTCATGGGTAACTTCTATTAGGGTTGCACCTCTTGTAAAAATAAGGCGGCTGTATAGAGGTCCATCAATTTCCTACCTTTCTAAATTGTATTGAACACACTGACTTACACTGTGTGTATCATGGGTGGGGTTGGCTTTTATAGGACCTGTTCCACTCTGAAAATGATACAAAGTAAAAAGATGGTACGACATCCCAGATTTCTCACTTTCAAATCATAGTTAGCTAACATGTTTACGTTTTCCCCATGGTTGAGAGATGGATTCCAATGGTTCGTCATCATTTTCTAGTTTTTCAAAAGGTTATTTTTGCCCCCGTTATTCCCTATGGGAGAGAATCAAGGATTTTCAAAATCAATCAACACCACTGACTCCTGGTGTGGCACTCTCTGATAGGATCTGGTCCCTTTGAGCTTCCTATGCCTTTGTTTTTTTAAAAAAAATAGTCGGAAGGCTCAGATCTGGCGCCCCCAGGGTAATTTGTAAATTAGTTTTAAAGACTTGTTTTGTTATAGTTAGAGCTAAAAAGCCTAAATAAACGAGAAAAGGGAGAGGACCGGGGGTTTAGGGGGGTGAAGAGATGGGGTGAAGAGTCAGAAAAGATGGAGACGGCAGAAGGGACGGAGGAAAAGATAGAAGTAGGAAAAGAGAGCCAGATCGTTCAGAGGGGGCCCACACCAGTATGTCAGTGCTCCGGTTTTGACACTCCTTCAAATCCTGGTGTCGATTTCTTTAGCAAATTAAATAAAGTAGATCGGAACTCCTCATTTCACTTCCTCCTTTTAACTGGAGCAGAGTGTTTTTGGATTCGTTGGTGCCTTGGCATTTATAGAATACGTGACAATTCTTCCAGGTATATATGATTCTATATGATCTATGGTGACATAGGGATTAGTGCCCATGTATCATCAAATATCCATGGGTCCCCCCGACCAAAGGACAAGGGACTTTCATTTGTTTCCATCTTATTCATCTACTTCACAGCGTTCCCTGATAAAGTGCGGATTCCTTTAAGACATGTGCCCCGCCTTTGATGACCATATTTGTATTTAACAATGTGCTGATAACAACGCCGCCTACCGCATATTGCAAGACGTTTTTTCACATTTCCGAAAAACAAATGATTTTTGGAAAATCATTTTGGACCTCTGTTTTGGCCCTGGTTCCACTCATCGGTGCTTGGAGTCCTGATCCTTTCAGTCCCTTTGTGGGCCAGACATATTAATGTCTTTCTAATCCATCGCATGGTGGTGCCTGAGCAAACAACTCTGTAATATGATGACATCACTTCCTCCCCGTTCTTATCACTGCCTCGTGCCCCTTGGTCGTCGGTTTCATGAAGTGATGTCGTCATATCGTAATACATTCTGTATGTAATCAGATAATATATGTCCTGGCCACCACCAACTTCTAATCTAAATTTTATGCATTAAACAATGAAACAAACTCACATATAAAAACTCAAAAAAACTAAAGATTATAAAAAATAAAGATATACCATAATACATTGAATATTTTACCTTCACAGTTTATTTCATCTGCAAAAATTACTAAGGAAAAACGTGCCAATGCTAAATTTTTGTAAATAATCAGATTTTATTGTTGTGTAAGTTATGAGCATAGGTCCGTGCCAAGCAACTGAGTCAAAGTTTGGGTTTGGCGTTTGATCTGATCCGGAAATACCCTCCGGCACCAGTAATCGGTCGCAGGTGTGAACATCATTTCCTGCAAAACGACTTTTATTCTTGCCCCCTATGCAGTTCATGAGATGGCCAGCCCAATCATGCAGTCCATCAACCTTGCCTCCTACTGTTACATTTCCACTGCCCAACCGCCTTCCTGCCTTTCGTATGCAATCCCGGAGCCATGTCCGCCATTCAATGTCCCCTCTCTCCCGGCCGCAAGAGCTTCTTCGCGCCTGAGATCTTGTCTCCAGCCTATGCCCGTACCTGGCCTGGATCACAGACATATGTGCATCTCCACAACAGCATCACAGCCAGGTTATAGGCTTAGAGTGATTTCGGATGGGGGAGGCAGGTTGGGCATGCATAGGAAAGGCATAGGAGTCAAGTTGGACAGTGTAAACACCAACAGGAGCGGGGTTGATTGACTGCAAGGGTCCACATCTTCCCCTCCCCTTGACTGCTCTTGGACAAGAATAAAAGTTGTTTATGGAGAACTGAAGGAACCGTTGGCTTCCAACTCCGGGACAATGTAATTTTTTGTGGCTTTGGAGGGGCTAATGTGACGGTTCCCTTAATATGCTGGTGTTAGCTTTTGCCATCGAAAGCTGGTGATTAGCACTGCTGCGTGTTTGGGTTCCTCAAACCGATCTTTTGTTCGAGTTTTGGCTGAACTCATCAACCTAGCCCCCCCCCCGACTGGGTCCGATCATCTCTTGCTCTGTGTATCTGATTCATTTTTACTGAGTAATAATATGCATTAGAAACAGAAACAGTTTCTTGTGCCTCACTTCATCTTGATGTAGTTAGACTAAGCCTTCTCATGTATGGCTAAGCCAATCATAGTCATGGTCATGAGCCCCGATATTCAGACCACAACCGCTAATGCGGGGATTGGCTCAGCCTTCATATAATTAATATTTCCTGTCAAATGGGAACTGGAGACCAATAGACTGACATACTACTGATAAAGGGAGGGGGCGCCATCGAAGGGCACCATGTGTTTATTTATTTTTTCTTCCGATTTTAAATTAAGTCAACCCCTTAAAACAAACGAAAAACCATTTTAAAAATTAAAAAAACTACCACATTAGCGGACACCTTGTCCCTCAGTAGTCTCTGATCTAATATCTGCTATGATGTGACCATAAGCACTGATGTCACTTACAATCTCCATGTGAAAACTGCGCCAATCACCTGATCTGTGGTCCATTTGTCAAACTTAGCTGAGTTCCTGGTTTAGGGTGTGTATGTCCATCTTGGATGCGGAATTCGGCAATTGACGACCCAAGCTACTAGCCCATGGCTATTATGGCCTTAGGAACTACCCCCCTGAACTGATCTAGCCATGGCTAGTTGTTAGCAGCAATTTTGATGGATGACTCTTCAGCCAACATACGTCTGAGCTGAGTGACTGAACCCAAACCGGATTTTTGGGTGCGCGAATCTCTATTCATGTGTATTTTATTCCCGGAGTGAATTCCATTATACGGTCTTACAGTCCCAACTGGAAGATTTAGAAATCTGCCCTGAAATGGACTTGGCCCCTCACGAGGGTTTATAAGTGTTTTTTTTGTATATTTTCATACAAAATCTTCCCCGTTATTTTATATAACTCTGTTCATTGACACAGACTGTCTGTCCCCTGCTTCATGAAGTGGTCTCAGTCCCTGCTCATTCAGTAGGTATATTTTTACATCAAAGAAGTCATGAGCTGAATCGCTTTATATTTCCGGGGTCGTCCGGTAATTTTTGGCTCTTGAAATGCACAATCGCTCTCATTGAGAACTTGCTTGCTTTGGTTTGGGTTTGGGCCTCCGCTCCCTCTTGAAAGGGATTGTGAGCAGAGTTTAGTCACGAGTCACGCAGGCTGGGAACCGCACGGCTGCCGATAGTCAGCGATGATGTAATGGGGAGAGCATTGATCGCGCTTCTCGTGGCGTGTGTGAAAGCATTCTTTTAGGCTCTGTGTTTTATTTTATGAACAGAGGAGACATCATTAAAAGCTCATAGTTAAATGATCTATAGCCTTCCTTTCCCACAATTTTAACACTCTCCTTCCCACTGGGGGGCATTTCCTCCATTTGTCCATATTAAATGCCTTATCATGGACAGTAATTCATAAGGAAAAAACATATGTGATCCTTCAAGGAATGAAATCGCATCTGCATCTCGAGATAATCCACCTCACGAACAGACTCCACCGTGATGAATAGGAGGTGTCGCACCCCCCCCTTTTTGATATGAGTTTTTATGCCACCTGAAATTTATAGTTTTTAGTATTGGTGGAAAAATTGAGCTGTTGTAATGCCTTATTCAGCCTGTAAGGGGCTCTGCAAAAAATTGAGTACTTGATGCCAATTACCCTCAACATGTGTCCTTGCTAGTAGAAAGGAAGAAAGCCATCAAGCTGGATGATTACGGATGGTTCCTCAAGGTATATTTCGTGGCCACCCCCCAAGCTTCAGTCAGGGGTTCATGGCTGGGGTACAAAACACTCAATGTAAGATTGTGGTTTTTGTACCAGTTTAAATAAATAATTAGCCAGAACCTGAAGAAGACCTTCATATGCCCTGACACATGACCATGTTCTATGCAGGTTCTATCAGAAATTTGAATTCAGTATTGTTTGCATTGAAAGCTGTGGGGTCTTTCTTTTATTTGTATGGTCCTTTTCTGTGTCCGTATCTACAGTTGGGTCCCCTTACCTGTCAGAGTGTCTGGAGACATGTGGTCCACAGAATGATGGCTTTTTCAAAGATGATTTTATGATGATCCTAGGATCTTACTTATTTAGTATCGGGTCTGGGGTCCTCATTTTCAATGTTGACATGTGGCTCGGTTTGTCTGCCAGAACTAAGGCACCCAGATTAGGGTTGAGTGGAACCTAGTCCGATAGCTAACCCATAACACAAAGCTAATACCCACGAGCGGTTTATTGTTAAATACTTGTCATGCTGACAGCAAAGCCATTTCCCTTGATTCAAATTCTCCCGTGATTCCTGGAAGAGCAACAATCCTGTCAAAATGCGGCCCTTTAGATCCACCATCACTACCCAAGAGATTCTGGACCAACTACCTATGCCATCAGAAGAAGTCCATCATGATGGTCTGGATTGAATTCAGAGATATGGAAAGGGCAATATCTCTGCAGGTTCCCAAGCTTTGTTAGTTTTAATTTCTCAAGAAAAATTAGTGTAATTCCTTGAACGTAGACAGTCCCTCTGTTACACAAAGTCAGTTGTCACTACTATAACAGCAAAGGTGGTGTTTGAATGTAGACAAGATTGGCAGGGGAGGTAATAACATACAGGGGGTAGTAACCGTGCCGGTTATAGGGAGGGTGTCCCGGGCGGTGCGCCACATGGGCCCTATTACTTTGTGGCCTTAAAGGGGTCCCCACCATGCGGGCAATACGGACGGTTTCATGACCGCCTGAATCGCCCAAACAGTGTTTGGTCAGGGCTCCCTGGCCATACCCACAGACGTGCCCTGACGTTCAGTCAGTCTAGGCAGTGTGGAGGAACATAAGTTCCCGCTCTGCCATAGACGATCGAAGGTAGACATGATGGCCTGCAACCAAGGGCTCTTGGTAACACCTCGTATCCACTATCCTGACCCCGTGATTGACAGGGAATGAGTTGCAGCACCTCGGGGGGGAACGATGAAGGTGAGTACCATTTTAAATCTTTTACTTAAGACCTTATATAGTTATTATGGGGGTTATATAGTTTATAATAGGAGTCTGAATTAGTTAGTTTTATTATATGGAGGCTGTATAATAGTTGTTAAGGGGGGGCTGTATATAGTTATTATAGGGGACTGTAAATTGTTTGGGCGGCTGTATATAGTTATTAGAGGGGGCTATATATTGTTAATGCTGTGGGATTGTATATAGGTAAGTTTGGGTCTTATACAGTTATTGCTGGGGGGGCTGTAATGGTTATTCTGTACACAGTGATTCTGGGAGCTGTTATACCGGATTATGTATAGTGAACTGCTGAGGAAGCTGTATATAATCATTGCTGGGAAAGCTAATTAGTGATTACTGGGGCTTGGTGTGAGTTTCTGGATTAGCTGTATATAGTGATTACTGGTGGAGCTGTATATAGTTATTGCTGGGGGAGCTGTATAAGTTATTGCTGGTACGTTATATCGTTGATTATAGTGGGGGCTGTATATAGTGATTCCTGGGGACCTGTATATGTGATTTCTGGTGGAGCTGTATATATTTTGATTACTGAGCTGTATTAGTGATTGCTGGTAGCTGTATAGGTGGTTGCTGGTGGAGCTGTAATATATTGATTGCTGGGACTGCATATATTCTTAATGTGGGCTGTATAAAAGTGATTACTGTGAGCTGTAAATATAGTTGATTTGCGGAGGGGAACTTTATTAGTATTGCTGGGGGAGCTGTATTAGTGATTGCTGGGACTTGTATATAGTGATTGCTGGGAGCTTTAATAATGTGATTGCTTGGGGAAAGCTGTATATAGTGATTTGGGGGGCTGTAATGTAATTGTTTTTGGGGAGCTATATATAGTAATTATCTGGGGGCTGTATCTAGTGCTTGCTGGGGGAGCTGTATATAGTATTAATGGTGGCGTATATAGTGGTTGCTTGGGAGCTGTATAATTGGTTGTTTGGGGCTGCAATATAGTGATTGTTGGGGTAGCTTGTATCAGTGGGTTGCTGGTGGCTGTATATAGTGGTTGTTGGGGTAAGCTGTAATATCAGTGATTGTTGCGGGGCTATTACATTAATGGCTGGGGGGCAGTATATAGTGGTTTCTGGGCCTGTAATCTATGAATGCTGGGCGTTGTAATCTATGAATACTGGGATTAGTATAAGTTCATTGCTGGGAGAAATAGATAGCACTTGCTGTTCCCTGTCTGGACTACTACTGTGGCCCCACCAGATTTGCACCCAAGGGCCCCCACCAACCCCAAATTCCCAATCCTGCCCGCTGTAACTAATGGTAACCTTAGCTGACGTCCCAGATCTGATGCTCTTAGATAAGATGTCAATTGACTAATGGATAAGCCGCAGTAGTTGGGGATTTGTGGGTTTGAGCCACTCCTAGATTGTACATGTATGATTTGTGTGGGCCTCCCACCCCTTTAATGTAATGAAGCTGCGATGGTCATGGAGTGGCAGTCCTGTACTTCTTCTAATTTTCTTCCTGTTTTTCAATGATGTCAGATGTTACAATTAATGCAAATAGAAGCGTTAACTATCTGTGACGGTAATGAGTGGTAAAATAATGCACATATCCCGGCGCTGGGCTCGGATCAATTAGCAGAGCTCAATAATGACCACCTAAGGGGAATATGGCTCGGACATAAGGTATCAGCGCAGTAACAAACGCTCCATTTCCCCCTTAATAATGTTGCTGGAGCCAATCACAGGGTAGGTCACCTAAAGGGTAAACACCGGAGCAAGGCAATCCTCCTCATCCGCCCTACTGGAGCACAACCCTCCCGACAGCCCCTCCCACCTAGAAATAACTTATACAAATGAGTTTAAATCCAATCATCATGATGGAGGAGGGGGATCTCACCGCTACTAGTTACAGACTCCCGGATACAGACCCCGGGGAACGCACCAAAACTATTTTCTGATCGATAGTAAAGCTGTATGCTCGAGCGCATCTCCATAGATTTACCTGAGGCTAATCCAAGTAAAAATAATGTTTAAAATTTCTACTGGAAGAACATCTCTGGACGTACAGAAAATCCTCGGAGGCATAAGCTGCCTTATGGCAGCAATGAAAGGAGGAAACTAAGAAAGAGATTGAAGAATTATTCAAATAGAATCGAATTATTTCAATGTATAACATCAAGACAACTGGCTGAAGCAGCAAATTGTAATCCTATGTTATAGGAGGAGGCAGCTGTACAGGGAGAGAGTTTTAGGGTAATTTTGGGTACTAAAAGTAAAAATAAGACTACTCAATGTCCTGTCCTGCTGCTGCCAAAGACACATTATAAATGAATATGCATCATTTTCTCGCTAAAAAACTTAATTATATCTAGTACCGTATATACTTCAGCATAGCCGACCTGAGTAAGGCCGAGACCCCTAATTTTACCACCAAAACTGGAACACCTAGTCTAAGACGAGGGTGGAATGCATTGGTCACAGTCTCCCCGTAATATATCCACCCCCCCCTGTAGTATATCTCCGTCAACCCATTAGTAGCTAGCCAACCGACCAGCCCCCAGTAAGTATCTAAGCCCTTTGCCCCAATGTAAGCCACCGCTAGTCCCACCCCCAGTAATATACAGCCAGCCAGCCCAAGTAGTGTAACAGCCAGCCCCAAGTAGTATAACAGCAGCCACCCCAAGTAGTGTACAGCAAGCAAGCCCCCATGTAGCATACAGCCAGCCCACATTATATAACAGCCAGCCCATGTCGTCTAACAGCCAGCCAGCCAGTCCCATGTAGTATGAAGCAATCCCTATAGTAATACAGCCAGCCCAGCCCCCATAGTAGACAGCCAGCCCCCAAGTAGTGTACCAACCCGCCCCCAATGTAGTATACCGCCAAGCCCCATGTAGTCTACAGCCAGCCCCATGTAGTATACAACCCCAGCCAGCCCCCATGTAGTATACAGCCAGCCACTCCATGTAGTATCCGCCAGCCCTCCCTGAGTGGGGCCTCTCCCCCCGATTCTTGGCGCGGCTACCTAAGTGGCTCCTCTTCTGTCCTCTCTCTCTCTGCTGTAATTAGCCCGACAGAGACCTTTTCCTCCTGCCTTGCTGTCCTGCTGCCGTGCCACTATGATTCAGCACTTATTCTCAGGAAGCGTCTCTGTCAGCTAATACGCAGAAGAGACGAAAGGATCCACTAGGAGCCGCGGCAAGAATCGCGAGCCGTGCCGAGCAATCGGTGCCGGTGGGTAGTAATAAATTTTTTTTTTATTTATTGACTCGTGCATGCAAAGTGAGGTTTTTCTCACCTTTTTTGTGCTGACAAACCGGCTTATGTTGCTCGAGTATATACAGTATATATAAAATGGCCATGCGGACTACAGTTTGAGATATCTGAAAATTGAGTATTTTGGACAAAGGGTTTTGTGTTGTAGTTATTAATAACAAAGCATGTGTGCGCTCAATTCCAGCCTGCTGCATCGGAAGCCCAAAATAATAATGGTGTAGTACACCATGCCTCTCCATAAAAAGCTTAAGACATTAGGGCAGGTACGTTTTGCTTTCAGTTTTGTGTAATATATAATAAATCATTTGTCTGGGCTGAACATGGTCCAAGAATAAGTTCTCAACCAAATTAGTTGTTGGTGCAACATTCTAGAACAGAGTAGAAAGTGTATTAGCGCGCGCCAACACCTTGTGGTGGATGAATGGCTCACTGCAGCTTAGCTCCAGTCAGATGATCCTACATACCTTTTTTTGGCCATACACAGGCACGGCGCTTCTGATGGTCGTTTGTTTGACCCCCCAAAATCTGACGTATAATACCATCATGCTATGTACCATACATACTCTAGTACAAGCCGACTCAAGTATAAGCCGAGGGCCCCTAATTTTTACCCCAAAAAAAACCTGGGAAAACATACTGACCTCGAGTATAGCCGAGGGTGGGAATGAAAATTGGTCCCAGGCCCCCCAGTATATCGCTCGCCTGACACGCCCCCTGTATATACCACACCTGCCCAGTACTTGTCGCCAGCACCTTCCCCCCTATATATAGCCTGCCTGCCCATATCCCCCATTAATTAGCCCGCCCCCCTTCCTCCAAATATATAGCCAGCCCCCCTGCCACGTATATAGCCAGCAGCTGGGGACGACGGCAAGGTGTTTTTGATAATTTTTTAACTCGAGTATATCCGATTTTGGTTTTCAGCACATTTTTTTGTGCTGAAAACTGGCTTATACTTGGTATATATGGTAATCCATATTTTTAGTACAGAAATCCCCTTTAACAACATGCCCTAGACGAATTCCTATTTTAAATCCTTGCCAAAACATTTTTCAGAAACATCGCCTTTAAAAAGTCCTCAATATAATACAAAAAATAATTCCTGCGATATATCAAAACCATTAAATTCTAGAAGCATGACAAAATATTCCTGCTGACAGTAAAAGAACAGATTTAGATGAAAGTTAAAGTCAATTCGGTAAAAAAAAAAAAAAAGAAAAGTAAGAATCAGAACGGAGGACAGATCAGGTGGAATCCTAGCTCTCATGCCAGTCTGCTGCATGCACGCTCAATAGTCTGGCCAATGTATCGGTTACTTGTTTGCACTCAGGGTCTTACACAGAGCGCTCTCGGTCACGGCTGAGAGAAGCGGAATTTCCATCTGGTTACTTTCAGTCATCAGTTGGAACGTGATCTAGTGGCCTTGTCTGCTGATGAAACCTACGTATATCGCGAGTCATAAGCCGGACCTGAGTATAAGCCGAGACCCCTAATTTACACAAAAACTGGAAAAAAATCTTATTGATCTATTATAAGCCGAGGGTGGGACATGCATTGTCCACAGCCTCCCAGTATATAGCCAGCAGACTCAGTAGTATACACCATCACCCTGGTAGTAGACAGCCAGCCCCCCTTTAGTATCTAGCCAGCCAGCCCCCTTTACAGGATACCAGCCATCCCCATGTAGTAATACAGCCAGCCACCTTTAGTAAGCCGCCCCCCTTTATATCCAGCCGCCCCCTTTAGTATACAGCCACCCCAGTTTTGCCACACACAACCTTACTCACCTTTGGGGTCCCCGATGCTCGGTGCAGCTCCCCTCTTATTTCGTCTGTACAGTTGCTCTTCTACTGGCTGGCGCACACTAGTGGCGGCCCTGCGAAATGACATAATATTTTGCTGCCAGCAGAGCGCATGTCCATGTCACCGCTGCTGGTTGTACAGCAGACAGAAGACGAAGAGGCCCTCGGGGAGTTGCAGCATTAAACGGAGAAGAACAGAAGAGAGCCGTGCCGCCATCGGGAGCCACACGAGCATTGGGGGCACCATAACTGCTATTAAAATGTTATTTTCTTCGTGTATAGCCTCTGGAGATTTTTTCATTCAGTCAGCACGTTTTTTTGTGAATTAGTAGAGACGTACCTCTCACGTCTCCCTACTAAGTTTGCGCTGAACCGAAATGTCACACTCCCAGAGCTCTGTCCCTGTCCATACCTCTCTCCTATACCCGTGTGCACTATCCTCATTTGCGTTTAAAGAGCTCTTTGCTAGCTATAATCCTGTGCTGGTTACTGAGCTACTTGTGATATTTCTAGGGTTACAATCATCTTCTCATTTCGTGACTGTTCTTTGTATCTGCATGACTTTGTAACTTTTTAGCTTTCTCTGCTGTTATTACCCTGAGTGTACATACATGACATTACTTATCCTGTACTGATCCTGAGTTACATCCTATATTATACCCCAGAGCTGCACTCACTATTCCGCAGGTAATTTACAAGATAAGTAATGTTATGTATGTACACAGTGACTCCACCAGCAGAAAAGTGAGTGCAGTATAATACAGAAGGTGTGGATCAAGGATGAAAATTGGGGTGTAAAACCATCACTCTATTCAATGCAACTTATGGCTCAATTAACAAAAATGTATAAAGACTCCTACATGACTTCTTTAAATAACCACACATTAAGACTGTAAGTAAACACCCCCTCTGCGTGGTGATCCCTCAGCACTGAATGTCACAGAAGAAAATACATGTAGTCTATTACCCGTCAGTCTACAAAGAAGAAAAAAAATGTATTTTCTGATTTTATTTGAAGCTGAATTTCCTTCCCCCCCCGAAATGAATGGCGCTGAAAGTTGGAGGGGATGTTATCAGCAAATTGCTATTAGAGGTACATCTACCATTAATAGACCACTAGGAGAGCTTTAGCGAGACGTAATTATAATGTGAAGCGCGTTGGCAGCCTCAAAGGTCTGATTTATGTGCGCACCGGGCTTTGAAAACCTCACGAGTTTTCTATTCTACGAGAACAGAGGCTCATCCTATTCTCAGGGCCGGGCGGCTGTGCACAACACAGGAAGGGTTTCCATGGATGTACATTATCAAAGATGCAAAGAGAGGACGATTTTCATTAAATAAACACATTGGCGCCGCGAGTGGGAAGGCAATAAATGGTTTATATAATTACGTGGCTGCATGAAAGGAGAACCCCAAAAAGAAGAGGGATTGACCTTGAAATACTTAATGACGGGATATAGTGAGCATAATATGTTTCAGGAGAGCTTCGTTAAGGTTACTTATCTCACCCGGTTCCTCATGGGTGGGGTTTGGTTTTGAAGGGCTCCTCTTCTGCAAATACTTAAAGGGGTTGTCCGGGATCTAGGTTCCCCTGACTAATCTAAAGCTATGTGTGGATTAACTAACTTTCTAATATACTTACCGTTCCCGAAGTGGCTGGTTCCCCTCGTTCCGGAGCCGGTCACGTGACATCGTGTCTTCTTCTCTCTTCACTTCCGCTGACGTCACATCCACAGGTCTAGCTTCTACAAGTTGCCGCCCCCGGGATGGATAGGCGGAGTCTTCTCCTCCTCGTCACTCGACGTGCGGGGAAGTTAGCAACTATCCGGCGCATGCGCAGTAGAGGAAGCGCTTCTATGCGGCCACTGCACATGCCCGGAATAGCTAATACTCTGCAATGCCAAGGTGCGCATGGCTCGTCCAATCACAGCCCAGCTTGCTTGCTTAGACGCGGAGTGGCTTGCTGAGCATGAGAATTGTACGAGAATATCACTAACGATAAAATTACCATTATAAAACACCTTATTTTCTTAAGGTATGTATATAAAAAGAGAAATCCTCCAGAGATGTGGTCACCAAAGATTTTTCGGTTTTGAAATCCTCTTTGACTCTGGTTGGTTGGTCTCGCTCTTTTCTTATAGGTGGAGTTAGCTTGTATATATGACTCCGCCTCTTCTTATCTTCTAAAACTAAGACATCACCAATAGTGTTTATCACTCATGGATAGTGTTATCTTGTTAGGATGAGCCTGATATTGTGTCTCCAAACTCCGACTTCAGCCAGAAGTTTGGGTTAGGGCTAAGCATTTGGGTGTTATCCCCCTTGGGAAACACCCAGAGGTGCTGATCCTAGGGCAAATGGGCAGACACAGACGCCATTTATAGGCTCAGTGCCAGCACCGATTGCCGGTGTTAACTGGTGATGAGTGGACCTGCCAGCAGTATTTAGATGATTTTAAGGAAAGATGGTGGCATTTAAAGGGATATCACGATCGGTTTTACTGTAGGTGTTCAGATTCAGGGTTTTGTTATGTTTGGTTTGTCCGAACTCTGCAAACCCGAACCTCAATGGGTCTGCTCTACACTTGTTCTGTCTCCTTGTTGGGCCTTGCCTATATGGATAGTCCTCCAGATTCTCTAGATTTCCAGCTATTTGGCTCAGGTTTGTTCCACGCTGTTTTCTTAGGTTATGTAAGCGTCTATAGGGCTTCACCTTTTCATATGCTCCAAGAATAAGACCCTTTTTTAGTCTTTGCTCCTCATGGGTGTTGTTCAGTGATGAGTGGACCTAGGGGTGTAACTAGGAGAGGCAGGGCCCCATAGCAGACTTCTAAATGGCTCCCCCTTACCCCAACAGAAAATATACATTTGTATATACATATATACTCTTTTCCACACATACACTCATTGATCCACCCATGTGCACACATGTATACACTGATATATACATTTATACAGTAACACAGATCTGTCCCAGTAGCTGCTGACCACATGGGGGAAGAAGGCGGCAGGAATCAGTGATGAGAGATCCTATGATTGTCGTTCTGCTGTCCTTTCTCCTGACATTTCATGTTTCATGCTGTGTACTATGGAAGATGTGCCCTGTTATATACATATAATACTGTACAATGTGCAGATGGTGCACATCCTCTATTCTTTAGTTTGTAAGGTTGGGTGGAAGGGTTTCCCAGACACTGTGGGCCCCATAGCAGCTGCTATGGCTGCTATTGCTGTAGTTACACCCCTGAGCTGCCCCATTACAATTCAGAGTTTTAAAAATCTGTTCAGGTCTAGGTACTGAACCCACCCAAAATCTTTGCTGGGACCAGTCATTGACAACTCTTGAAATGCAGCTGACATAGGCGCCATGCATTTCAAAGAACAACATGTAACTTGTCTGTGCTGCTCACTCCTCAGCTCTCAGCCCCCACCTTTGTGCTCCTGTACAGCTCTTCCCTCCTGCTCCTTTACAGAGCTCACAGCCTGGTGAGCTGACATCAGTGGGGGAGCTAACCTGACTCTAGGAGGTTCAGGTTATCTCCCCTCTGGTCCTCATGGGTAACTTCTATAGGGTTGCACCTCTTTGTAAAAATAAGGCGGCTGTAATAGAGGTCATCAAGATTTCCTACATTTCTAAATTGTATTTAACACACTGACTTACACTGTGTTCCTCATGGGTGGGGTTAGCTTTTATACGACTCCACCTCTGAAAATGTATACAAAGTAAAAGATGGTAAGACATCCATATTTCTCACATTTCAAATTCATATTTAGCTAACATTGTTCTACGTTGTTCCCCATGGTTGAGAGATGGATTCCAATGGTCTAGTCTTCATTTTTTAGTTTTCAAAAGGTTATTTTGCCCCCGTTATTCCATATGGGAGAAATCAAGGATTTTAAATCAATCACACTGACATCCTGGTGTGTGCACCCTCTGATAGAATCTGGTCTTATTTTAGTTTCCTATGCCCTTGTTTATTTTAAAAAAAAAGTCTTGGAGGCTCAGAGCCTGGAGCCCCACAGGGTCATTTGCATAATTTTAAAGACTTGTTTTTGTAAAGTTAAGAGCATTAAAAGCTAAGATAAGAGCAGATCCTGCAGGAGGGGGCACACACCAGTATGTCATTGCGCTGGGTTTACACTCCTTCATCCTGGTGGTAGATGTCCTTTAAGCAAATGGAAATAAAGTAGATCTGAAATCCTCAGTTCACTCCTTTTACCTGAGAGCAGATGTTGGGATTCGTTGTGACCTTGGCATTTAGAGAAGACTTGACAATTCTTCCCAGGGTATTTATGAATTCTATATGATCTATGGGTGACATAAGGGATCAGTGCAATGTAGTCATCAAATATCCATGGTCCCAACTGATACCAAGGAGCAAAGGGACTCATTTGTTTCCATCTTTATTCATCTAACTTCAGCGT
The DNA here is from genome assembly GCA_019512145.1 of Engystomops pustulosus. Lineage (NCBI taxonomy): Eukaryota > Metazoa > Chordata > Amphibia > Anura > Leptodactylidae > Engystomops > Engystomops pustulosus. Next base: position 19,859 of record WNYA01000695.1, read on the forward strand.
TACCTGATTGCAAGATTCCTTTAAGAACATGTTGCCTGTGATGACCATATTGTAATATAACAATGGCTGATAACAAACTCCTCCTGCAGCATATTGCAAAGAAGTTTTTTCACATTTCGAAAAAAATGATATTGGAAATCATTTTGGACCTCTGTTGGCCCCTGGTTCCATCAGCGTTGCTTGGAGTCCTTTGATCTTTCAGTCCTTTGGGGCCAGAAATTATAATGTCTTTCTAATCCTAAGCATTGGTGGCGCCCTGAGGCAAACAACTCTGTATATGATGACATCACTTCCTGTCCCCCGATTCTATCACTGACTCGTGCCCCTGGGTCGTCCGGTTCAGGAAGTGATGTCGTATAGCGTATACATTCTGTATGTAATCAAGATAAAGATATGTCCTGGCACCACCACTTCTAATCTAATATTTTATTCAGTAAAAATGAAACAAACTCACATATAAAAACTCAAAATACTAAAGATTATATAAAAATAAAGATATACATAATACATTGATATTTTACCTTACAGTTATTTCATCTGCAATAAATGTACTAAGGTAAAACTTGCCAATGCATAATTTTTAAATAATCAGATTTTATTGTTGTGTAGTGATGAGCAGAGGTCCGTGCCTAAGCACTGAGTCAGAAGTTTGGGTTTGGCGTTTGAGCTCATCAGGAACACCCTCCGGCACCAGTATCGGTCGCAGGTGTGAACATTCATTCCTGCAAAAACGACTTTTATTCTTGCCCACGATGCAGTTCATGAGATGGGACAGCCCAATCATGCAGTCAAGCAACCTTGCCTCCTACTGTACATTTCCACTGCCCAACCAACCTCCTGCCTTTCGTATGCAATCCCGGAGCCATGTCCTCCATTCAATGTCACTTTCCGGCCTGCAGGAGTTCTCGCGCCTGAGATCTTGTCTCCAGCCTTATGCGTACCTGGCTGGATCACAGACGATATGTGCATGCTCCACGCAACAGCAGCACAGCCAAGTGATAGGCTGAGAGTGATGTCGGATGGGGGAGGCAGGTTGGGCAGTGCATAGGAAAGGCAGGAGTCAAGTTGGGCAGTGGAAACAGCCAACAGGAGGCGGGGTTGATTGACTGCATGGTCCAGCTTCCCCTCCTACTTGACTGCATCTTGGACAAGAATAAAAGTTGTTTATGGAGAAATGAAGGAACGTTGGACTTCCAACCTCCTGGACAAGGTACTTTTTGTGGCTTTGGAGGGGCTCATGTGGTGACAGGTTCCCTTAATATGCTGTGTTAGCTTTGCATCTGAAAAGCTGGTGGATTAGCACTGGATTCTGGTTTGGGTCCTCAAACCGATCTTTTGTTCGAGGTTTGGCTGAACTCATCAAACCCTAGCCCGACTGGGTCCGATCATCTCTATTGCTGTGTATATGATTCATTTAGATCTAGATCTCGATTTCTAGTCTTTTATTGTACTTTGACACCCAAAACTGTTTCTTGTGCACATCACTTCAATCCTTGATGTACTAGACTGAGCCTTATTGGTCTTAAAATGCTGTATGTAATGGCTGAGCCAATCATAGTCAATGGTAGTGAGCCAATCATTCAGACACAACCACTAAGGCAATGGATTGGCTCAGCCATCACAAGGGCTCATACGATGTCATATTTCCTGTTTAATGGGACTGGAAGACCAAGAGATTAGACAGTTACTACTGAATAAAGGGGGCCCATCGAAGAGGCACCATGTGTTATTTATTTTTCTTCCGATTTTTAAATTAAAGTCACCCCTTAAAACATGGAAAAACCACTTAAAAAATGAAAAAAAACTGACCACATTAGCGGACACCTTGGGTCCATCAGTAGGTCTCTGGTATATATCTGCTATGATGTGAACCAGAAGCAATGATGTCACTTACAATCTCCATGTGAAAACTGAGCCAATCACAGGGATCTGTGGTCATGTGTAGAGACGTAACCTGACGTTCTGGTTCAGGGTTTGGGTGTCCATCTTGGATGGCGGAAATTTGGCAAATTGACGACCCAAGCTACTAGCCATGGCTCTGATTGGCCTGAGGAACTACCCCTGACTGATCATAGCCATGGCTAGTTGTTAGCATTAATTTTGGTGGATTGACTCTTCAGCCAACATTACGTCCGAGCTGGGTGACTGAACCCAAACTGTAACGTTGGGTGCGCTAATCTCTAGTCATGTGTAGTTTATTCCCGGAGGTGATTCCATTACGGTCTTACAGTCCCAATACTGGAAGACTAGAAATCTGCCTGAAAATTGGACTTGCCCTCACGAGGGTTGAGTAAATGTTTTTGTGTATATTTTCATGCAGAATCTTCCCCCGGGATTTATATAACTCTGTATTACTGGTTCATTGGACACATACCGTCTGTCTTGCTTCATGAAGTGGTCTCAGTCCTGCACCTTGAGTAGGTATGTTTTATACATCAAAGAAGTCATTGAGCTGAATCGCTTTTATATTTCCGGGGTCAGTCCGGTAATTTTGGCTCTTTGATGCCACAAGTCGCTCTCATTGAGACTTGATGCTTTGGTTTGGGTTTGGCCTCTCGCTCCCCTCTGGAAATGGATTGTGAGCAGAGGTGAGTCACGCAGGCTGGGACGGCACGGCTGCCGATAAGTCAGGCTGGAGTGATGTATGGGGAGAGCATTGATCGCAGCTCTTTGTGGCGTGTGCTGAAAGCATTATTTTAGGCTGCTGTGTTTATTTATGGACAGAGGAGAAGCATTAAAAGCTCAGAGGTTAAAGGGGATCTATTGCCTTCCCCAAAATTATTAACACTCTCCTTCCCACTGGGGGGCCATTTCCTCCATTTGTCCATATTAAATGCCTTCATGGACAGTAAATTCATAATGGAAAAAGACATATGTATAATCTTCAAGGAACAGAAATCTCATCTGCATCTCGAAGGATAAGTCCACCTCAAGAACAGAACTCCACCAGTGAATGAAAGAGGAGTTGTCACCACCCGCCCCTTTTTGGATATTAAGTTTTATGCCACATGAAATTTATAGGTTTTTAAGTGTTGGTGGAAAAAATTTGAGCTGTGTAATGCCTTATTCAACCTGTAGGGGCTCTGCATAAAAATTGAGTACTTGATGCCAAATTACCCAGCAAGCATGTGTCCTTGCTAGGTAGGAAAGGAGAAGCCATCAAGCTGGAGGATTAGCGGATGGTTACTCAAGGTATATTTCTGTGGCCACCTAAGGCTTCAGGGGTTCATGGCTGACCAAAAACTCAATGCAGATTGTGGTTTTGTACCAGTTTAATATAATAATTAGCCAGACCTGAAGAAGGACCTTCATATGCCAGGACACATGGCCATTTCTATGCAGGTCCTATCAGAAGATTTGGAAATTAGAGTATTAGCTGCATTGTAAGCTTTTGGGGTCTAGTTTCTTTATTTATGGGTTCTTTTCTGTGGTCCGTATCTACAGTTGGGTCCTCCTTACCTGTCAGAGTGTCTGGAGACATGTGGTCCACAAGATGATTGGCTTTTTCAAAATATGATTTTATGATGATTTTATGATGATCCTAGGATCTTACTTATTTAGGTATCGGGTCTGGGGTCTCAGTTTCAATTGTTAACATAGTGGCTGAGTATGTCTGCAGAACGAAGGCACAGGACCGGATTAAGGGTGGTGGGGGCCCCTGGGCACAAACTGGTGGGGCCCTTCCAACAATGCTTGTGGAAGTATATAGCCAGCCAGCTCCTGTAGTATATAGCCAGCTAGCCCCTGTAGAATAAAGTCACCAGACCCCTGTAGTATACAGCCACCAGCCCACTGTAGTATATAGCCTGCTCAGCCCCTGTAGTAATCAGCCACCAACCCACTGTAGAATACAGCCACCAGTCCCCTTGCATCGGCGATCTCCCCCAGCGATGGCAGCTGTGTCTCACTGAAACTGGTGGGGGCCCCTTTAAAAGTGAAAGTGGTGGGGGCCCCGGGGCTCAAGCCCCGGGAGCCCCTCCTTTAATCCGGCCCTGCGAAGGCACCCAAGATTAGGGATGAGTGGACCTAGTCCGATAGCTGAACCCAGAACACAAAGCTAATACCCACGATCGGTTATGGTGTAAATCCTTGTCATGCTGACAGCAAAGCCATTTTCCCTTGGATTAATTCTCCCTGTGATTCCATGGAAGAGCGACAATCCTAGTCAAAATGGCGGCACCTTTAGATCCACTCATCACTACCCAAGAGATCTGGATACCAAACTACCTAGCCATTAGAAGAAGTCATCATGATGGTCTGGATTGAATGCAGAAGATATGGAAAGATCATATGTTCTGCAGGTGTCCCAAAGCTTGTTAGTTTTAATTTCTCAAGAAAAAATTTGTGTCATTCCTTGAACTGGATAGACAGTCTCTGTATACCCTAAGTCAGTTGTCACTACTAGAACAGAAAGGTGGTGTTGAATGTAGACAAGATGTGGCAGGAGGTAATAACATAAGGGTGGTAGTAACCGGGCCGGTTTATAGGGAGGGTGCCCGGGCGGTGCGCCACAGGGCCACCATTACTTTGTCCATAAAGGGGTCCCCACCAAATGCATGCAATACGGACGGTTGCATGACCGCCTGAATTTCCCACACAGTGTTTTGGTCAGGGCTCCCTGGGCCATAACCCACAGACGTGCCCCGACTTCAGTCTATGGCAGTGTGGAGGAACAATAAGTTCCCTTCTCTGCCATAGATGATCGAAGGTATAACATGATGGTGCCTGCAACAGGGCCATCTTGGTACACATCTGATATCCACTAACCTGACACCGTGATGGAAGGGAAGGAGGTCGGCGCACATCGGGGGAACGATGGAAGGTGAGTACAATTTTAATATTTTACTTAAGACCTTATATAGGTATTATGGGGGTGTATATAGTTATATTAGGAGTCTGTATATAGTTAGTTATTATAGGGAGGCTGTATATAGTTGTTATAGGGGGGGCTGTATATAGTTATTATAGGGGACTGTATATAGTTATAGGGGGGCTGTATATGGTTATTATATGGGGGATGTATATATTTATCTTAGGTGGCTTTATATAGTTATGGCGGCTGTATATAGTTATTATAGGGGGCTATAAATTGTTAATGCTGTGGGATTGTATATAGGTAATGTTGGGGGGCTGTATATAGTTATTGCTGGGGGGGCTGTACATAGTGATCACTGCGGGCTGTATATGGTTATTACTGTACACAGTGATTACTGGGAGCTGTATACAGTGATTACTGTATAGTGACTGCTGAGGAAGCTGTATATAATCATTGCTGGGGGAGCTGTATATAGTGATTGCTGGGGGAGCTGTATATAATCATTGCTGGGGGAGCTGTATATAGTGATTACTGGGGACTGTATGTAGTGATTGCTGGTGGAGCTGTATGTAGTGATTGCCGGGGGAGCTGTATATAGTGATTGCTGGGGGAGCTGTATATAGTGATTGCTGGGGGAGCTGTATATAGTGATTGCTGGGGGAGCTGTATATAGTGATTGCTGGGGGAGCTGTATATAGTGATTGCTGGTAACTTTATATAGTGATTAGGGGGGGCCTTATATAGTGATTACTGGTGGAGCTGTATATATTTTGATTACTGGGAGCTGTATATAGTGATCGCTGGTAGCTGTATATAGTGGTTGCTGGGGGAGCTGTATATATTGATTGCTGGGGACTGCATATAGTGATTAATGGGGGGCTGTATAAAGTGATTACTGTGAGCTGTATATAGTGATTGCTGGGGGAGCTGTATATAGTGATTGCTGGGATTTAATTTGGATAGTGCCTGTATGTGGCAGTCCAAAAAAGTTTTCAAAGCAGAGGAACAGGTAGCTGGTCCTCCAGAAAAATTACATAGATTGAGTGCCTGTATGTGGCAGTCCAAAAAAGTTTTCAAACCAGAGGAGCAGATAGCTGGTCCTCCAGAAAAATTACATAGATTGAGTGCCTGTATGTGGCCTATCAACCCAGCTTGGGTCTGTCACCTCATCATCCTCCGATCCCTCAGTCTGCTCCCCCCTCGGACTTCCTGCCCTGACAACAACTTCACCACTGTCTGACAACCGTGTCTCCTCATCGTCCGACACCTCTTTACACACTTCTTCCACTACGTGAATAATGTCATCATCACCCACAGACTACGACTGGTGGAAAACCTGGGCATCGGAAAATTGCTCAGCAGCAGCCGGACAAGTGGTTTGTGACTGTGGGAAGGGTCCAGAAAACAGTTCCTCAGAGTATGCCGGTTCAAATGCCAAATTTTGGTGGGAGGGGGCAGACTGGGGGGAAGGAGGCTGAGGTGGAGGAGCTGGAGGAGTGCCGATTTCGGTGACATGGGTGGACTGCGTGGAAGACTGACTGGTGGACAAATGGCTAAAAGCATTGTCCGCAATCCACGACATCACCTCTTCGCACTGTTCTGGCCTCAACAGTGCTCTACCACGAGTCCCAGTAACTTGAGACATGATGAACCTATGGAGTGTACCTCTGCGGCGTTCCCCTGCTCCCCCATCAGCAGGTGGTGTCTCAACCCGCCCAGGACCACGGCCTTTGACCCCTGCAGTAGTTGGACGCCCACGTCCACGCCCTCGTCCTCTACCCCTAGCCCTCGGGTTAAACATTTTCCAAATTAAAGTGTAAACTTGAAAAAAAAAAATTTTTGTGTTTATTTTTTTTTATTTTTTTATTTTTTTTAACAAAACGATGCTATCCTATTGCTATGGCTAGTTTCTCACCTACACTGACAGCACACAACTGGATTTTGTGCTTTGCAAGATGAGTTTGAGCTATAAAATGAAATACAGCTAAAAGCTAAACACAACGGTAGCAAGTCTCCCTGCAAATTCCTCACAATATGGTACTAGCTGCACTACTAGTGCCAGCAAGCCCAGCCACAAGCAAACAAAAAAAAAAAATATATAACGCTATTGTAGCCCTAAGAAGGGCTGTTGGGTTCTTGTAGAATCACTCCTGCCTAACAGTAAGCTAATAGAACACCCTAACGCTTTCCCTGACCAGAGCAGCTTCATCCCCTAGCGCATCCAGGACAACAGAATGATCCGAGCAGCTGCGCGCAGGGGCTAGTTCTATTCCAGGGTCACCTGATCTGGCCAGCCAACCACTGCTATCGACGTGTAAGGGTACCACGTCATGCTGGGTGGAGTGCAGAGTCTCCTGGCTTGTGATTGGCTCTGTTTCTGGCCGCCAAAAAGCAAAACGGCGGGAGATGCCATTTTCTCGAGCGGGCGAAGTATTCGTCCGAGCAACGAGCAGTTTTGAGTACGCTGATGCTCGAACGAGCATCAAGCTCGGACGAGTATGTTCGCTCATCTCTAGTAAGCGTCTATAGGGCTTCACCTTTTCATATGTTCCAAGAATAAGACCCTTTTTTAGTATTTGCTCCTCATGGGTGTTGTTCAGTGATGAGTAGACCTAGGGGTGTAACTAGGAGAGGCAGGGCCCCATAGCAGACTTCTAAATGGCGCCCCCTTTACCCCAACAGAAAATATACATTTGTATACACATATATACTCTTTTCCACACATACACTCATTGATCCACCCATGTGCACACATGTATACACTGATATATACATTTATACAGTAACACAGATCTGTCCCAGTAGCTGCTGACCACATGGGGGAAGAAGGCGGCAGGAATCAGTGATGAGAGATCCTATGATTGTCGTTCTGCTGTCCTTTCTCCTGACATTTCATGTTTCATGCTGTGTACTATGGAAGATGTGCCCTGTTATATACATATTATACTGTACAATGTGCAGATGGTGCACATCCTCTATTCTTTAGTGTGTAAGGTTGGGTGGAAGGGTTTCCCAGACACTGTGGGCACCATAGCAGCTGCTATGGCTGCTATTGCTGTAGTTACACCCCTGAGCTGACCCATTACAATTCAGAGTTTTAAAAATCTGTTCAGGTCTAGGTACTGAACCCACCCAAAATCTTTGCTGGGATCAGTCATTGACAACTCTTGAAATGCAACTCTTGACATAAGCACCATGCATTTCAAAGAACAACATGTGACTTGTCTGTGCTGCTCACTCCTCAGCTCTAAGCCCCCACCTTTGTGCTCCTGTACAGCTCCTCCCTTCTGCTTCAGAGCTTACAGCCTAGTGAGCTGACATCAGTGGGGGAGCTAACCTAACTCTAGGAGGTTCAGGTAAGCTCCCCTCTGGTCCTCATGGGTAACTTGTATAGGGTTGCACCTCTTTGTAAAAAAAAAAAAAGCAGCTGTAATAGGGGTCATCAAGCATTCCTAGATTTCTAAATTGTATTTAACACACTGAATTACACTCTGTTCCTCATGGGTGGGGTCAGCTTTAATAGGACTCCACCTAATAAAAAATGGAAAGTCACCTATATTTCTCACATTTCAAATTAATATTTAGCTAACATTGTTCTACGTTGTTCCCCATGGTTGAGAGATGGATTTTAATGGTCTAGTCTTCATTTTCTAGTTTTCAAAAGGTTATTTTGCCCCCGTTATTCCATATGGGAGAAATCAAGGATTTTAAATCAATCACACTGACATCCTGGTGTGTGCACCCTCTGATAGGATCTGGTCCTCTTTGAGCTTCCTATGCCCTTTGACCCACAGGGTCATTTGCATATTTTTTAAAGACTTGTTTTTGTATAGTTAAGAGCATAAAAAGCTAAAATAAGAGCAGATCGTTACAGAGGGGGCACACACCAGTATGTCAGTGCGCTGGGTTTACAATCCTTCGTCCTGGTGGTAGATGTCCTTTAAGCAAATGGAAATAAAGTAGATCTGAAATCCTCAGTTCACTCCTTTTACCTGAGAGCAGATGTTTGGATTCGTTGTGACCTTGGCATTTAGAGAAGACTTGACAATTCTTCCCAGTGTATTTATGAATTCTATATGATCTATGGGTGACATAAGGGATTAGTGCAATGTAGTCATCAAATATCCATGGTCCCACCTGATACCAAGGAGCAAAGGGACCCATTTGTTTCCATCTTAATTCATCTAACTTCAGCGTTACCTGATAAAAGTGCAGGATTCCTTTAATAACATGTTGCCTGTGATGACCATATTGTAATATCCCAATGGCTGATAACAAACTCCTCCTGCAGCAAATTGCAAAGAAGTTTTTTCACATTTAGAAAAAAATGATTTTGGAAATCATTTTAGTCCTCTGTGGGCCCCTGGTTCCATCAGTGTTGCTCAAGGCCTTGGATCTTTCAGTCCTTTGGGGCCAGAAATGATGATGTCATGCTAATCCTAAGCATCAGTGGTGCCTTGAGGCAAACAACTCTGTATATGATGACATCACTTCCTGTCCCCCGATTCTATCACTGACTCTCTGGCCCCTGGTTCGTCTGGTCCCATTAGACAGGAAGTGATGTCATACAGTGTATACATTCTGTATGTAATCAAGATATAGATGTCCTGGCACCACTGCTTCCAATCTCATACTTTATTCAGTAAAAATGAATCAAACACATCAATAAAAATGCAAAAAACTAAAGATTATATAAAAATGAAGATATACAAAATACATTGATATTTTACCTTAAATGGTATTTCATCAGCAATAAATGTAGAAAGGTAAAACTTGTTGTTGTGTAGTGATGAGCAGAGTTAGAAGTCTGGGTTTGGCGTTTGAGCTGATGAGGAACACCCTCCGCCACCAGCATCGGTCGCAGGTGTGAAGGTTCCTACCTGCAAAAACGACTTTTATTCTTACCCACGATGCAGTTAATGAGATGGGACAGCCCAATCATGCAGTCAAGCAACCTTGCCTCCTACTGTACATTTTCACTGCCGAATTGCAAAGCCGAAGCCACGTCCTCCATTCGATGTCACTTTCCGGCCTGCAGGAGTTCTCGCGCCTGAGATCTTGTCTCCAGCCTTATGCCTAACTGACTGGATCACATACACTCTGTGCCTGCTCCACACAACAGCAGCACAGCCAGGTGATAGGCTGAGAGTGATGTCGGATGGGGGAGGCAGGTTGGGCAGTGCATAGGAATGGCAGGAGTCAAGGTGGACAGTGGAAAACAGCCAACAGGGGGCCGGGTTGATTGACTGCATGGTCCTGCTTCCCCTCCTACTTGACTGCATCTTGGACAAGAATAAAAGTCTTTTATGGAGAAATGGAGGAATGTTGGACTTCCAACCTGCTGGACAAGGTGCTGTTTGTGGCTTTGGAGGGGCTCTGGTGGTGACAGGTTCCCTTAATATGCTGTGTTAGCTTTGCATCTGGAAAGCTGGTGGATTAGCACTGGCTTCTGGTTTGGGTCCTCAAACCGATCTTTTATTCGAGGTTCGTCTGAACTCATTAAACCCTAGCCCGACTGGGTCCTTCCACTCTATTGCTGTGTATATGATTCATTTTTACTGAGTAAAATATTAAATTAAAAGTGATGGTGTTAGAAAATCTAGATCTCGATTTCTAGTCTTCTATCCCATGTTGACACCCAGAACAGTATCTTGTGCACATCACTTCAATCCTTGATGTACTAGATTGAGCCTTATTGGTCTTAAAATGCTGTATGTAATGGCTGAGCCAATCATAGTCAATGGTAGTGAGCCAATCATTCAGACACAACCGCTAAGGCAGGGGATTGGCTCAGCCTTCATATAATGTAATATTTCCTGTCGAAATGGGACTGGAAGACCAAGAGACTAGAGAGTTACTACTGAATAAAGGGGGCCCATCGAAGAGGCACCATGTGTTATTTATTTTTCTTCCGATTTTTAAATTAAAGTCACCCCTTAAAACACGAAAAAACCATTAAAAAAATTAAAAAAACTGACCACATTAGCGGACACCTTGGGTCCATCAGTAGGTCTCTGATATATATCTGCTATGATGTGAACCAGAAGCAAAGATGTCACTTACAATCTCCATGTGAAAACTGAGCCAATCACAGGGATCTGTGGTCATGTGTAGAGACGTAACCTGACGTTCTGGTTTAGGGTTTGGGTGTCCATCTTGGATGGCGGAAATTCGGCAAATTCACGACCCAAGCTACTAGCAATGGCTATGTTTGGCCTGAGGAACTACTCCTGACTGATCATAGCCATGGCTAGTTGTTAGCATTAATTTTGGTGGATTGACTCTTCAGCCAACATTACGAGCATTACGAGCATTACGAGCTGGGTGACTGAACCCAAACCGGAATGTTGGGTCCGCTAATCTCTAGTCATGTGTAGTTTATTCCCGGAGGTGATTCCCTTCCTGTCTAACAGCCCCAATACCGGAAGATTAGAAATCTGCCTGAAAATTGGACTTGCCCTCACAAGGGTTGAGTAAGTGTTTTTATGTATATTTTCATACAAAATCTTCCCCCGGGGATTTATATAACTCTTTATAACTGGTTCATTGGACACATACCATCTGTCTTGCTTCATGAAGTGGTCTCCGTCCTGCTCCTTCAGTAGGTATGTTTTATACATCAAAGAAGTCATTGAGCTGAATTGCTTTTATATTTCCGGGGTCAGTCCGGTAATTTTGGCTCTTTGATGCCACAAGTCGCTCTCATTGAGACTTGATGCTTTGGTTTGGGTTTGGCCTCTCGCTCCCCTCTGGAAATGGATTGTGAGCAGAGGTGAGTCACGCAGGCTGGGACGGCACGGCTGCCGATAAGTCAGGCTGGAGTGATGTATGGGGAGAGCATTGATCGCAGCTCTTTGTGGCGTGTGCTGAAAGCATTATTTTAGGCTGCTGTGTTTATTTATGGACAGAGGAGAAGCATTAAAAGCTCAGAGGTTAAAGGGGATCTATAGCCTTCCCCAAAATTATTAACACTCTCCTTCCCACTGGGGGGCCATTTCCTCCATTTGTCCATATTAAATGCCTTCATGGACAGTAAATTCATAATGGAAAAAGACATATGTATAATCTTCAAGGAACGGATATCTCATCTGCATCTCGAAGGATAAGTCCACCTCAAGAACAGAACTCCACCAGTGAATGGAAGAAGAGTTGTCACCACCCGCCCCTTTTTGGATATTAAGTTTTATGCCACATGAAATTTATAGGTTTTTAAGTGTTGGTGGAAAAAATTTGAGCTGTGTAATGCCTTATTCAACCTGTAGGGGCTCTGCATAAAAATTGAGTACTTGATGCCAAATTACCCAGCAAGCATGTGTCCTTGCTAGGTAGGAAAGGAGAAGCCATCAAGCTGGAGGATTAGCGGATGGTTACTCAAGGTATAATTCTGTGGCCACCCAAGGCTTCAGGGGTTCATGGCTCACCAAAAACTCAATGTAGATTGTGGTTTTGTAGCAGTTTAATATAATAATTAGCCAGACCTGAAGAAGGACCTTCATATGCCAGGACACATGGCCATTTCTATGCAGGTCCTATCAGAAGATTTGGAAATTAGAGTATTAGCTGCATTGTAAGCTTTTGGGGTCTAGTTTCTTTATTTATGGGTTCTTTTCTGTGGTCCGTATCTACAGTTGGGTCCTCCTTACCTGTCAGAGTGTCTGGAGACATGTGGTCCACAAGATGATTGGCTTTTTCAAAATATGATTTTATGATGATTTTATGATGATCCTAGGATCTTACTTATTTAGGTATCGGGTCTGGGGTCTCAGTTTCAATTGTTAACATAGTGGCTGAGTATGTCTGCAGAACGAAGGCACAGGACCGGATTAAGGGTGGTGGGGGCCCCTGGGCACAAACTGGTGGGGCCCTTCCAACAATGCTTGTGGAAGTATATAGCCAGCCAGCTCCTGTAGTATATAGCCAGCTAGCCCCTGTAGAATAAAGTCACCAGACCCCTGTAGTATACAGCCACCAGCCCACTGTAGTATATAGCCTGCTCAGCCCCTGTAGTAATCAGCCACCAACCCACTGTAGAATACAGCCACCAGTCCCCTTGCATCGGCGATCTCCCCCAGCGATGGCAGCTGTGTCTCACTGAAACTGGTGGGGGCCCCTTTAAAAGTGAAAGTGGTGGGGGCCCCGGGGCTCAAGCCCCGGGAGCCCCTCCTTTAATCCGGCCCTGCGAAGGCACCCAAGATTAGGGATGAGTGGACCTAGTCCGATAGCTGAACCCAGAACACAAAGCTAATACCCACGATCGGTTATGGTGTAAATCCTTGTCATGCTGACAGCAAAGCCATTTTCCCTTGGATTAATTCTCCCTGTGATTCCATGGAAGAGCGACAATCCTAGTCAAAATGGCGGCACCTTTAGATCCACTCATCACTACCCAAGAGATCTGGATACCAAACTACCTAGCCATTAGAAGAAGTCATCATGATGGTCTGGATTGAATGCAGAAGATATGGAAAGATCATATGTTCTGCAGGTGTCCCAAAGCTTGTTAGTTTTAATTTCTCAAGAAAAAATTTGTGTCATTCCTTGAACTGGATAGACAGTCTCTGTATACCCTAAGTCAGTTGTCACTACTAGAACAGAAAGGTGGTGTTGAATGTAGACAAGATGTGGCAGGAGGTAATAACATAAGGGTGGTAGTAACCGGGCCGGTTTATAGGGAGGGTGCCCGGGCGGTGCGCCACAGGGCCACCATTACTTTGTCCATAAAGGGGTCCCCACCAAATGCATGCAATACGGACGGTTGCATGACCGCCTGAATTTCCCACACAGTGTTTTGGTCAGGGCTCCCTGGGCCATAACCCACAGACGTGCCCCGACTTCAGTCTATGGCAGTGTGGAGGAACAATAAGTTCCCTTCTCTGCCATAGACGATTGAAGGTATAACATGATGGTGCCTGCAACAGGGCCATCTTGGTACACCTCTGATATCCACTAACCTGACACCGTGATGGAAGGGAAAGAGGTCGGCGCACATCGGGGGAACGATGGAAGGTGAGTACAATTTTAATATTTCACTTAAGACCTTATATAGGTATTATGGGGGTGTATATAGTTATAATAGGAGTCTGTATATAGTTAGTTATTATAGGGAGGCTGTATATAGTTGTTATAGGGGGGCTGTATATAGTTATTATAGGGGACTGTATATAGTTATAGGGGGGCTGTATATGGTTATTATATGGGGGATGTATATATTTATCTTAGGTGGCTTTATATAGTTATGGCGGCTGTATATAGTTATTATAGGGGGCTATATATTGTTAATGCTGTGGAATTGTATATAGGTAATGTTGGGGGGCTGTATATAGTTATTGCTGGGGGGGCTGTACATAGTGATCACTGCGGGGCTGTATATGGTTATTACTGTACACAGTGATTACTGGGAGCTGTATACAGTGATTACTGTATAGTGACTGCTGAGGAAGCTGTATATAATCATTGCTGGGGAAGCTGTATATAGTGATTACTGGGGGCTGTATGTAGTGATTGCTGGATTAGCTGTATATAGTGATTGCTGGGGAGCTGTATATAGTTATTGCTGGGGGAGCTGTATATAGTGATTGCTGGTAGCTTTATATAGTGATTAGTGGGGGCTGTATATAGTGATTACTGGTGGAGCTGTATATAGTGATTGCTGTGGGAGCTGTATATAGTGATTGCTGGGGGAGCTGTATATAGTGATTACTGGTGGAGCTGTATATATTTTGATTACTGGGAGCTGTATATAGTGATTGCTGGTAGCTGTATATAGTGATTGCTGGGGGAGCTGTATATAGTAATATCTGGGGGAGCTGTATATAGTGATTGCTGAGGGAGCTGTATATAGTAATTAATGGGGGCTGTATATAGTGGTTGCTTGGGAGCTGTATATAGTGGTTGTTGGGGGAGCTGTATATAGTGATTGCTGGGGGAGCTGTATATAGTGATTACTGGAGGAGCTGTATATAGTGATTGCTGGGGGAGCTGTATATAGTGATTGCTGGGGGAGCTGTATATAGTGATTACTGGGGGAGCTGTATATAGTGATTACTGGGGAGCTGTATATAGTGATTGCTGGGGGAGCTGTATATAGTGATTGCTGGGGGAGCTGTATACAGTGATTGCTGGGGGAGCTTTATATAGTGATTGCTGGGGGAGCTGTATATAGTGATTGCTTGGGGGAGCTGTATATAGTGATTGGGGGGCTGTATATAGTAATTGTTGGGGGAGCTATATATAGTAATATCTGGGGGAGCTGTATATAGTGATTGCTGAGGGAGCTGTATATAGTAATTAATGGGGGCTGTATATAGTGGTTGCTTGGGAGCTGTATATAGTGATTGTTGGGGGAGCTGTATACAGTGGTTGCTGGTGGCTATATATAGTGATTGTTGGGGTAGCTGTATATAGTGATTGTTGCGGGGCTATAAACATTAATTGCTGGGGGGCAGTATATAGTGGTTGCTGGGGGCTGTATATAGTGATTACTGGGGGCTGTATATAGTGATTACTGGGAGCTGTATATAGTAAATACTGGGATTAGTATAAAGTTATTGCTGGGGAGCAGTATATAGCATTTGCTGTTCCCTGTCTGGACTACATTCAATGGGGGCCCCCACCAGATTTTGCACCCAAGGGCCCCCACCAACCCAAATCCTGCCCTGCTAGTAACCTAAGGGTAAATTAGCTGAACGTCCCAGATCTGATGCTCTTAATAAGATACAATTGACTAATGGATAAGCCTCAGGAGTTGGGGATTTGTGGGTTTGAGTCCAACCTGGATTGTATCATGTATGATTGTGGGGGCTCCACCCCTATAAATGTATGAAGCTGCGATGGTCATGAAGTACATTCTGTCTTCTAATTTTCCTGTTTTTCAATGATGTCAGATTTACAATAAGCAAATAGAAGCGTTAACTATTCTGGGACGGTAATGAGTGTAAAATAATGCACATATCCCCGGCGCTGGGGCTCGGATCAATAGCGGAGCTCAATAATGACCACCTTAGGCGAAATAGGGCTCATGACATAAAGGTATCAGCGCAGGTAACAAGACGCTTACATTTCCCCCGTATAATGTGCTGGAGCCAATCACAGGGTAAGGTCACCTTAAAGGGTAAACACGGAGCAAGGCAATATCCATCCCCATCCGCCCTACGGAGCACAACCCGCTCCGAACAGCCATCTCCACCTAGAAATACTTTATAAATGATGTTTAAAATCCAATCATACATGATGGAGGAGGGAGATCTCACCGCGACTATGTACAGACTCCCGGATACAGGACCCCGGGGAACAGCAACCAAAACTATTTTCTGATCGATAGTAGAGCTGATGCATCGAGCGGCATCTCCATAGATTTACCTGAGGCTAATACAATAAAAATATGTTAAAAATTGTCTACTGGAAGAACATCTCTGACGGTACAGAAAATCCTCGGAGCAGGAAGCGGCCGGATGGAAGAAAAGTACAAAATCAGGAAAATAAGAAAGAGAGGGAAGAATTATTACAAATAGAATATGAATAATTCAATGTATACAATCAAGACAACTGGCCGAAGCAGCAAATTGTGAATCTATGTGTAATATGGAGGAGGCAGCTTACAAGGGAGGAGAGTTTTAGGGTAATTTTGGGTAATAAAGTAAAAATAAGACTACTCAATGTCTGTCTGCTGCTGCAAAAGACACAATGTATAAATGAATATGCATCAGTTCTCTGCTAAAAAAACTTAATTATATCTAGTACCGTATATACTCGAGCATAAGCCGACCTGAGTATAAGCCGAGACCCCTAATTTTACCACCAAAAACTGGGAAAACCTAATGTATAAGACGAGGGTGGGAAATGCATTGGTCACAGTCTCCCAGTATATAGCCAGCCACCCCCCTGTAGTATATAGCCAGTCACTACCCAGTAGTATATAGCCAACCAGCCCCCAGTAGTATATAGCCTGCCCCATGTAGCATACAGCTAGCCAGCCCCAAGTAGTATACAGCCAGCCAGCCCCAAGTAGTGTACAGCCAGCCCCAAGTAGTATACAGCCAGCCAGCCCCAAGTAGTGTACAGCAAGCCCCCATGTAGCATACAGCCAGCCCACAGTAGTATACAGCCAGCCCATGTAGTATACAGCCAGCCAGTCCCATGTAGTATAAAGCCAGCCCTATGTAGTATACAGCCAGCCAGCCCCCAGTAGTATACAGCCAGCCCCAAGAAGTGTACAACCCGCCCCCATGTAGTATACAGCCAGCCCCATGTAGTATACAGCCAGCCCCATGTAGTATACAGCCAGCCAGCCCCATGTAGTATACAGCCAGCCAGCTCCATGTAGTATACAGCCAGCCAGCCCCGAGTGGGGCTCCCGATTCTTGGCGCGGCTCCTGGTGCCTCCTCTTCTGTCCTCTCTCTGCTATATTAGCCGACAGAGACGCTTCCTTGCGTCCTGCTGGCCGGTGCATACTATGATGCAGCGACTGATCTCAAGGAAGCGTCTCTGTCGGCTAATACAGCAGAGAGAAGACCGAAAAGGAGCCTCTAGGAGCCGCGGCAAGAATCGGGAGCCGTGCCGAGCATCGGGGCCGGTGGGTGAGTATCTAAATTTTTTTTATTGACTCGTGTATAAGCCGAAGTGAGGTTTTTCATCACATTTTTTGTGCTGAAAAACTCGGCTTATGCTCGAGTATATACAGTATATATAAATGCCATGCCTGACTACAGGTTGAGATATCTGAAAATTGAGATATTTTGGAACAAAGGGTTTGGCTGTAGTTATTAATAACAAAGCAAATGTGTGCGCTCAATGCCAGTCTGCTGCATCATAAGCCAAAAATATAATGGGTGTACACCAGTGCTCTGCCATAAAAGCTTAAAAGGACATTAGGGCAGGTGCTTTTGCTTCAGTTTTGTGGTAATAAAATAATAAATCAGTTGTCTGGGCTGAACATGTCCATAGAATAAGTTCTCAATATCAAATTAGTTTGGGTTCAACATCTAGAACAGAGTAGAAAGTGGATAGCGCCAATCACCTTGTGGTGGATGAATGGAGTCACTGCAGCTTAGCTCCACTTCATATGATCTACAGTAACTTGTTTTGGCCACTACACAGGAATCGGCACTGTCTGATGGTTCTGGTTGTTGGACCCCCAAAAATCTGACGTAGAATACCAATACTATGACTATGTACCATACATACTCGAGTACAAGCCGACTCAAGTATAAGCCGAGGCCCCTAATTTTACCACAAAAACCTGGGAAAACATACTGACTCGAGTATAAGCCGAGGGTGGGAAATGCATTGGTCACAGCCTCCCCAGTATATAACCTGCCTGACACTGCCCCATAGTATATAGCCAGCACCTGCCCCCAGTATGTAGCCAGCACCTGTCCCCCTAGTATATAGCCTGCCTGCCCATATCCCCCAGTATATAGCCAGCCCCCTTCCCCAATATATAGCCAGCCCCCTGCCACAGTATATAGCCAGCAGCTGGGGACGACGGAAAGGTGATTTTTGATAATTTTTTTTAATTCGAGTATAAGCCGAGTTTGGGTTTTCAGCACAATTGTTTGTGCTGAAAAACTAGGCTTATGCTTGAGTATATATGGTAATCCATATTTTTAGTACAGAAACCCCCTTTAACAAACATGGCCTCAGACAGAATTCTATATTTTTTAAATCCTTGCCAAAACATTTTCAGAAAACAATCGCCTTTAAAAAGTCCTCAATATAATAAAAAAAATAATTCATGCGATATATAAACCATTAAATTATAGAAGCAGTGAAATATAATATTCTGGCTGACAGTAAAATGACAGATTTAAGATGAAAGTTAAAGTCAATTTCCTGTAAAAAAAAAAAAAAAAAAAAAGTAAGAATCAAAGACGGAGACAGATTAGGTGGAAATCAGAGCTCTCAATGCCAGTCTGCTGCATGAAAGGCTCAATAGATAATGGCCAATGTATCGGTTACATTGGTTACATCAGGGTCTTACACAGAGCGCTCTGTCAGGCTGAGAAGAAGCTGAATTTCATCTGGTTACTTTCAGTCATCAGTTGGAACAGTGATCTAGTGGCTGTGCTGCTGAATGAAACTACCGTATATACTCGAGTATAAGCCGACCTGAGTATAAGCCGAGACCCCTAATTTTACCACCAAAAACTGGAAAAAAATCTATTGACTCTATTATAAGCCGAGGGTGGGAAATGCATTGGTCACAGCCTCCCAGTATATAGCCAGCAAGACCTCAGTAGTATACAGCCAGCACCCTGTAGTATACAGCCAGCCCCCTTTAGTATATAGCCAGCCAGCCCCCTTTAGTATACAGCCATCCCCATGTAGTATACAGCCAGCAACCTTTAGTAGCCAGCCCCCTTTATTAGCCAGCAGCCCCCTTTAGTATACAGCCAGCCCCCAGTTTGCCCAGCACAACTTACTCACCTTTGGGGTCCCGATGCTCGGTGCAGCTCCTCTTATGTCTTCTGTAACAGTTGGCTCTTCTACTGGCTGGCGCACACTATGATGCGGCCGCTGATGACATCATAGTATTTGCTGGCCAGCAGAGCGCATGGCCATGTCACTGCCGGTTGTTACAGCAGACAGAAGACAGAAGAGGAGCCGCGGGGAGTGGAGCATTACGGAGAAGACAGAAGAGGAGCCGTGCCGCCATCGGGGAGCCACGCCGAGCATTGGGGGCACCAGAAGCTGACTATGTAAAATGTTATTTTACTCGTGTATAAGCCGAGGTGAGTTTTTTTCAGCACGTTTTTTGTGAATGAGTATATATACGGTACCTCTCACTTCTCCCGGCTAACTTTGCTCTGAACCGAACATGATCACACTCCCAGAGCTCTGTCCCTGTCATACTCTCCTGAATACCCAGTGTGCACTATCCTCTTTGCTGGATAAAGGAGTTCTTTGCTAGCTCTATCGCTGGTGCTGGTACTGAGCTACTTCTGTATTTCTGGTTTCCAATCAGCTCTCATTAGTGACTGTTCTTTGTATCTGTGATTTTGAACTTTTTTAGCTTTCTCTGTTATTACATGGATTGTCGCCCTCCCCTTTGTGTCATCTGTTTGTCCATCTTGTTACTTCTCCACACTTTGGCACAGAAACCGTCTTGGTGGTTAACCCATATCAACTAGGATATGCAGAGGCAAGCAGGCAGGGCGGTTTGGGGGCTAGAGTTTTAGGGTACACTGCCCTGTCTGTTGTCCCTGAATACAGTATCCCTATTACAGTATATCCCAGTATATAGCCAGCCACCCCCCTGTAGTATATAGCCAGCCACTACCCAGTAGTATATAGCCAACCAGCCCCCAGTAGTATATAGCCTGCCCCATGTGGCATACAGCCAGCCAGCCCCAAGTAGTGTACAGCCAGCCCCCATGTAGTATACAGCCAGCCCACAGTAGTATACAGCCAGCCCCATGTAGTATAAAGCCAGCCCTATGTAGTATACAGCCAGCCAGCCCCCAGTAGTATACAGCCAGCCCCAAGTAGTGTACAACCCGCCCCCATGTAGTATACAGCCAGCCAGCCCCATGTAGTATGCAGCCAGGCCCCAGTAGTATACAGCCAGCCAGCCCCGAGTGGGGCTTCCGATTCTTGCAGCGGCTCCTGGTGGCACCTCTTCTGTCCTCTCTCTGCTGTATTAGCCGACAGGGACGCTTCCTTGCGATCTGCTGGCCGGTGCACACTATGATGCGGCGACTGATGATGTCATAATGTGCGTCGGCAGATCTCAAGGAAGCGTCTCTGTCGGCTAATACAGCAGAGAAAAGACCAAAAAGGAGCCACCAGGAGCCGCGGCAAGAATCGGGAGCCGTGCCGAGCATCAGGGACCGGTGGGTGAGTATCTAATTTTTTTTTATTGCACGAGTATATACATCAGTATCAATGTTCTTATATCAGTTTTCTGATTTTCTAAAATGGGATTTAAGCCTGGATGTCATATTTCTAAAGACTTGCTGAATAAGAAGTCTTAATTACAATTAAATATAATAACTACTATAATAAATTGCATCTTTCTAGAAATCTTGTCATTTTGGAGTAAAACATCTGCCATGGAGAAGAATTTGGGTGTAAACTAAATACAGTATATACTCGATTAAAAGCCGAACCGAGTATAAGCCGAGACCCCTAATTTTAACACAAAAAACTGGGAAAACCTATTGACTTGAGTATAAGCCGGGGGTGGGAAATCTATTGGTCACAACCTCCCAGTATATAGTCAGCCAGCCCCCTGTAGTATACAGCCTGCCAGCCCCTGCAGTATACAGCCTGCCAGCCACTAGTATATAGCCAGCCAGGCCCCTGTAGTATATAGCCAGCCAGCCCCTGTAGCATACAGCCTGCCAGCCCCTGCAGTATACAGCCTGCCAGCCCCTAGTATATAGCCAGCCAGCCCCCTGTAGTATATAGCCAGCCAGCCAGCCCCTGTAGTATACAGCCTGCCAGCCCCTGCAGTATACAGCCTGCCAGCCCCTACTATATAGCCAGTCAGCCCCTGTAGTATATTGCCTGCCAGCCCCTGTAATAAAAAAAAATTAACACTGTACTCACCTTTTAGACGTCTCCCGTAGATCCTCTTCTGTGTCAAATGCTCAGGTACCGCCTCGGGTCCTTCGATCCTAATTGTGTTCTTCGGCTCCTCTTCGGCTCCTCTTTGGGACATTCCACTCCTCTTCAGGTCTTCGCGCTCGGCCGGCACACAAAATTATGTCAGCCGTTTGCCGACGTCATTGTTTTTGAGCCGCCGGCATTGCAAGAGGATCTGAAGAGGACCGGAACTTCCCAAAGAGGAGCCGAAGAACCCGAAGAGGATCCAAAGGACCCGAGGCGGCACCGGAGCAATATGTATCACCACATACAACCTGTGCAATAAAATAAAATTGTCACTGAACCTGTATGGTGATAAGGAGATACGTTATATTTCCACATCTGACCTCATAAAACCAGGATAAATAGTGATCAAAAAATAATATTTACACCGACATGATACCAAGAAGAAGTACAGCTTGTCTTGCAAAAAACAAGCCTACAACAGGACTGTAAACGAAAAAATTAAAATGTTCTGCCCATTGTTACACGGCAAAAACAAGTGAATTTCTCCCAAAATGAGTTTTATATTCTACAAAACAAGTCAACCATTAAAATGGTGGCCAATATGTAGTGTTTTTGGTAATTTTCTGATTTTATGTTGTATGTGATTATTTTATGGGATGGGGCATCAGGCGACTTTTATTCTGTTTTAATAATTGTTTTATTAGATTTTTTTTATTTTAAAAATTTTTCTGACTTATTTAGTTCAATTCGACATAAACTGACTGTTAGATGGTGCTGGAAGCACAATCTAGTGGGCATCTATTAAAGGCAGCTCTGTGGTCCTTCAGCAGACCTCTGGGCTGCCACAGCAACAATCGGCACCTCCATGTCCTACACAGAGGGTGCCGATCATTCCTGTAATGCCCTATATAGACACCGTGATCACTATGACCGCAGAGTTTATAGGGTTAAATAGCCGGGATCGCAATAGTCGCAATCCCGGCTGTTACTGCGGGAGTCTGGCCTGGATCCCGCGGTGATTGCAAAGGCTCAGCTTCTGAGCCCGAGAAAAGACCAAGACATAACTGTCAGGTTGCGGGAAGGGGTTAAAGGAAAGTAAAGTCACTGATTTTGGAACAATTTAGGGTTTTGGAGTGAAATATTGTCAAAGCAGAAGGATTTGGGTGCAATAAATCATTAAATAAGAAAACTAAATGAGATCATAATAATAAGGCCAGTAATAAATAAATACAAAATTTATATAAATTGTGAAAAAAATTGATTAATATTGGAAAAAAATCTGGATCAAGAGATAGAATAATCACCAGTGATGAGCACCCCCATTTTTCTGAACATCTTGTCCTTACCTGTGACGTCACGGGGAGTGACAAGATCCGGAGGCAAAATGCTGGTGCATGTGCCATTGGCGGCTTTGGCTGTTGCAGCCGGTGGTGGATTTACAAGAAACAATTACTGGTGGTCGGATTGGGGTCAAAGTTCAGCCAAACCCGACAATTCCGATTCCTAAATCCCCCTCATTACTAATAATTACATATTTCAGAATAAAGAAGTCATTTTGGTGTAAAGAATCTGCAAGAGGAGAAGGAGAAGGCTCTGGATGCAATTATTGATGAGAAGGTAACTCCGATCTCTCAGTGTCAGTCTGCTGCAGTAAAGCTCATGAGATAACGTCATGCGCCAGATCTATCACTGTGAATTTAGTAGAAGTTTTCTAGTGTAAACACAAAAACAACAACGGGTTCAGACCTTACCAAACAGGAAGTGGATGGGGGGGGGCGGGGTCTTTATTGACCGATTTCCTATATTACTATGTAAATTATTTAAGATATCAGTTTTCTGGCTCCGTTCTGCATCCGTCAGCGTCATCTTTTTTTTTTTTTATTTGTTTATAATATAATCAAATTTTATGATATTTTTATGATGATTGTAAAATCATGTGACAGTTTTATTGAAGGCGAAGCCGCATGATAAGGAAGCCTGTGGATTTTTGTCCAGTCTCGTGTTAATAAAGTTTCATCACGGAATGATGTAAGGATCTGTACGTTTCTCATTTACAATACTTTGCATTTCGATTGTTTATCATCTTTTCTTAGATCTTCATTTTCATGTCCAGACACGCAGTGGGTAGCTTATATTTTTTATACTTTTATGCTATTTTTATATATAAAAAAACATTATTTTTACTGTCGATGTTTTTTCACCCTATATGGGTTGTATTACGACATCTCTGTAAGTGACTCTCATTCTGGTCAACATCTGCAAAGTGTTTGTATGTTCCGTGTTTGCATGGGTTTCCTCCAGGTCCTCCGATTTCCTCCCACACTCCAAAACATACTGGTAGGTTGATCAGATTGTGAGCCCCATTGGGGACATGAACCGATTTGGCAAAAACCTCTGTGTAGCGCTGCGCACTATATAAATAAAGCAATTATTATTATTATTAATTCATTACATGGGGACAATTCATTTGAATGTCTGCGTGTAATACCACATTCCGCCTCTAGTGGTCACTGTAGAAAAATGAGCCACCTCATTTTCAACAGTTGTACAAAATTTTGGGGGAAGCCGGGAGACAATTAATTGACTTGGTACCTCTTGATATTAAAGGAGTTATCTGAGAAGCCTTTGACAGTACCACTAATGGTATGTAGAAGGTTTTTTTCATCATTTGATATGTGTCAGTCTTCACTGAAAATCTGGAATTCCATTCGTAAACCCGGAAGCTCATCATGACCGATGCTTCTTTTTAAGAACACACTATGACTGGGGTGAATGTTATTGTAAAAGGGCAAAAATACTCTAAAATCAATCTATTATGGTGCCCCCTAGTGATTTTAAGCAGAATTTCGTAATTCTTGGATCTCTCCTTCCATATTTTTTGTAATCATTTCCGGTGAAAATGTTCTTAAGCTTCACGAGTAAGTGGAGTGTGTGTCCTCCCGCCACGTTCTCTCCTCTTCATCTTCGCTTTCACCTTGAGAAAGACTCGTAGAACGAGTTAGGCCAATTAAGCCGATCCGGGAGTCTCTAGCTGCACCTCTAATAGAAATCAGCAATCTGTCGGCTCGGCCCGTCTGCCGGATTTCCACACTAGACCCTTGATCTGCCGAAAATTCACTTCACTATTTGAATCAATTGAATTAGTCGCAGATCAATGGACTCGTAAATCTGCCTTCTCCCCGAGTCACGTGATTTCATTTCCACGGACTGCACGGAATTAGCAAAACAAGATGAGATTCCAAATCTAATTTACCCCGGAGCAGTACAGTAACCGTGTTTATTAGTGAGGGGGGGGGAGGTACATAACAAACTCCTCGTGACAATGTGACATAATATCTGTACACAGAAATGGAGACCAGCTGATAAACTGGGATAAACTTATGGAATGAGTTGAACGTGACAATGATATATGATATAGAATGTCGGACTGTTACATTAATACAATGTATAAGGCCGACCCCCCCCCCCCACCCCACCATACACCGTATCATCCATAGTTATTTGTTATTGTTATCCACTAATATGAGAATACAGTTCCCATTCTCACTGATAAAGCGTCAAGTCGAGGACACATACTGCCGCTCCATTCAGTACTATGGGAGAGATGGAAAGTGCTGAGCACAGCGCTCAGCCACTCACATAGACAGTGAAGAGGAGTGCTGGAAATTGATTGCTGAGCACAGAACTCAGACCCCAGAGCAATGCGCTTGCAATTTCCTCTCCTTCCGTAGCATTGAATGGGGCGGCAGTATATATGCTCAACCTGCTGCTCCATAATAATAATAATAATAATTCTTTATTAATATAGCGCACACAGATTACGCAGCGCTGCACAGAGTTTGCCAAGTTGTTGGTCCCCATGGGGATCACAATCTAGAGAACCTACCAGTAGGTTTTGGAGTGTGGGAGGAAACCAGAGGACCCGGAGGAAACCCACCCAAACATGGAGAGAACATACAAACTCTTTAGAGATGTTGACCTGGGTGGGACTCGAAGCCAAGACTCCAGCACTGCAAGGCAGAAGTGCTACTCACTCAGCCACCGTGTCATCAGTGAGAACAGGACCCCCATTTTAGTGATTTGTAGCGGTCATAATAGAACCACCCTACAGAGTTAAGACCAATGTCTATCAACTACTGCAAACATTTCCACCACTAGATGGAGCTGTCACCACCAGTGAGTGTCTTCCTTAATGTGAAATGTGTTATTTTTTAAAATTCTCACCGAAACCTGACCTTATGATACAAGTATAGCTCAGATGTAGCCTGCAGGTCCATAAAACCCACATATGTCCTACACTTTCTGGGATTTTCCAAAGATTTCTGTAAAAGGAAAAGAACTCCTATAAGTTTCAGGTCTTTCCAGCTTAACTGCAAGTAACATTCCCGCCACTAGTTGGCGCTGTGCAGCGCTGTGTGTTACTGATAAGGTGAAGACTTCACCATAGAGCACAGAAAACATTTCACCACTAGATGGCGCATGACTTTTTAAAGTATTTCCGCTAACCACAGCACACCGTGTGGCCATACATGGTATTGCAAGTCAGAAAATATTTATTTTTACATTACCAAATTACATGAAAAATTAATTCTTCTGTTCCTTTTATATTTTATGGGCACATTGGACAATCTAGTCATAGGATACCCTTTACAGCTGAACATAGCTCATAAAACCCTAATTGTGGGGTAAAGGTCCATAAGACCCACATATGACCCTTACTTTTTTATCCTTTTAAGGTTTCTGCAAGTATTTTTTAAACTTGGGGTTTTAGGTCAATCTATTTCAATGGTAGGAACAATTTTCACCACTTGTTGGTGCTGTGATCACTTCATAATGGGGCACATTTACTTACCCGGCCCATTCGCGATCCAGCGGCGCGTTCTCTGCTCTGGATTCGGGTCCGGCTGGGATTTAAGCTGGTAGTTCCTCCGCCGTCCACCAGGTGGCGCTGCAGCGCCGAAAATAATCTTAACGCCCCGGAATGCACCATCCCATAGAAGGTGAAGGTGAGCGCTCCCCAAGCGACACATTTTCGGTTTTTAAATGCGGCGGTTTTTCCGAATACGTCGGGTTTTCGTTCGGCCACGCCCCCCCCCATTTCTGTCGCGCGCATGCCGGCCCCGATGCGCCACAATCCGATCGCGTGCGCCAAAAACCCGGGGCAATTCATGTACAAGCGGCGCAAATCGGAAATATTCGGGTAACACGTCGGGAAAACGCGAATCGGGCCCTTAGTAAATGACCCCCAATGTGTTTATGATAAGCACAGCGCCTCCTATGTGGCCATACAAGGTATTGCAAGTCAGTAAATATCTATGTTTTTTAATGTAAAGGTAACAGCAATGAAATATTTAGTAAGAAACAAAATGAAATGTGAATTTAACTCTACCACATCACATTTATGGAGCACAGAATCTGAATTGTAGTCTCCAGGTCCTTAAAACGACTTATAACAAAGGTTTCCCCCATCCCTACAAGGTTTTTATTGTGTTTTTGTAAAAGAAGAAGGGTTTACAAACCCAATGTACTCAGGACAATCATTTTCTATCACACAATTCCACTACAGAGTGTTGTGCATCCGTTTAACAGCACTCCGTGTGGTCAAAAGTGGTAGTGCAAGAAAAAAGTATCAAATAAACAATATGTAATGTAATATCTACGCAATTAATATGAAAAGTGGCAGAAACTTTAAGCAGAATGGTAAATATACCGCACCTACAATCTACCCATCACCTATGTCCCTTGTACACTAGTCTGCTGGGTCCTCCAACGAGGAGGCTACTCTCTGCTCTGCTTTATTAATGGATGTGCTGAATGAATCCTCTTCCCTCCATCTTGTTTATAGTTGGAGACCTCATATCTCAGTCCTCAGACTCCGGGTCCATAATTCCTCTCCTCTCTGATTGGCCGGTTTTATATGGCAGTTATGGGGCAGTATTTTTTCCCATTTTATTATTATGGATGGCCCCTTTAAAAGATAAAAAAAATAGCCATTAGACTATTAATGAAACGGCTCTGAGATTTATCTCTTTGTCTTTTTCGGACGCCATATGGTTGGAAAACATTTCTATTATTTTGTCATCTAACTGGGAGACATTTATGATATATTATTTTCAATTAATGCACTCCAATGGAATCTAATTAACGGGGGCTTGGGAAGGGATGTTAAAATGAGACAATAAAACACTAGTCCGAGTATACCGGGAGGACGGGGAGCTAATTGCTTGCTGCATGCAATGCAGAGTTGGGTGTGAGGACCTCGGGGTCAAGTACATCAAATGGAAGAGATCAAAAAGACACTGCAATACCATTGATCACCACTAGGGGCTAATGTAGAGACTGATGAAAAAAGAGGTTTTAGATAATAAACACTCGCCCAAGTCTATTACTAGAATGAAGGGTTAATCAATAACAATATGGAAATAAGATTTGGGTGCAATGTGCTACATCACTTGAAACAGATTGAGAAAACCCTGCAATACCTCTGATCACCACTAGGAGCTAATAAAGAAACTGCAAGAGAAGGGGGTTTTAGGCAATAAAAGACAAAGCCCATGTATTCCCGGAGGGTGGAAAAGGTAATTGCTTGCAGCATCCACTACAGAACGAGGTGTAATACTTATTGGGGCAATAATATTATATGAAAAAGATGTAGGGGATACTGCAGTACCACTGATTACCACTAAATGAGGATTGCCCATGTATACTTGGAAGGTGATGGGGCAATTCATTGTACAGACAGTCCCTGGGTTACATACAAGATAGGGTACGTAGGTTTGTTCTTAAGTTGAATTTGTATGTAAGTCGAAACTGTATATTTTATAATTGTAGATCCAGACAAAAATGTTTTTGACAATTGGAGTTTCAAAAATTTTTGCTATAATGGGACCAAGGATGATCAATAAAGCTTCATTACAGACACCTTACAGCTGATCATTGCAGTCTGGGACTATAGTAACATCCAGAGAGCTTCACCAGAGGTCACAGTGGGCAGAGGGGTCCGTCTTTAACTATGGGTCGTCTGTAAGTCGGGTGTCCTTAAATAGGGGACCGCCTGTATTATACTTTCTGGTTTGGATGTACTCTTGAGGTCGAGAACACCATGTGATACCACTGATCACCTCTAGGGTCCAATATAAAATCGGTAAAGAAAATGTATTTTAGTCTCTAGATCATTTATATGAGATATATAAGGGTTAATATTTGCAACGTTCAATTAAGATTAAGGTACAATGCCTTTCGGGTTAGGTACATTAATTAAAAAGATTAAGAACATCCTGCAATACCACTGATCACCACTAGGATTTCAACAAAACTGTAAGTAAAGGAATATAGACGAGCCCTTGTGAACTTGGAGGGTGAAGAGGTCATTGTATGTAACATGTATCTCATATATGGGCAGGTACATCACATAGAGATCACATCAGTGATCACCACTGGGTGCTAAGACGATTGTAACAATGAGGAACATTATTTTAAAATGCTCACCTCTCTACTCTATGGGACGGATTGGTCAGTTTTGAAATTCTGAAACCTGTATACCTGTTTTGGAACGGTAACTGTGACTAAAAGATCTAGATCAAAACCTCTCTGCAATACCACTGATCACCACTAGGGGCTAAAACAGAAACTTCCAGAAAAAGGGATTTTTTTAACAATAAAAATTATGCCATGTATATGGAGAAGATGGAAAACACCACAACTACAACCTGCATGTCTGATTGAGGTGCAATGTCCTTTGGTGCAACTATATAAAATAAAAGAAGAGAAGAATGCTCTGCAATACCACTCATCACCACTAGAGGCAAACACAAAAACTTCAAAATAAAGGGACAAAGGGAAAAAAAAATTCCACTTATTGTGACTTTTAGCTCCGTTAGGTCTCTGGGACTTACTATAGGTACTAAGGTTAGAAAAATAATGTGGGTCAGTTGAGTGTAGCCTGCAGGGAAGCCCGGTCTTATAACGGCCCATAACTCCTATAGGTATATTTATCGATGGGAAGTAAATCTCCACCACAAACACTTGTTCCACCTCATCCCTCAGTTGTCCACCACTGGGGAGAAGTTGATGAGCAGAATTTATTGACATGTCCATGGAGCCATTTCTACACAACCTTCATCTGGTGGAACTGGTCATTATCCCTCCGAGGGAGATCAATTCTCAGATGTGGTCACTGAAGCGGTGAGGGGACGTGAGTGATCACCGGGGATACATTATAGCACTGAGATGCCAATATCGAAAGATCAAGGGCTCCAGTGTGAGCCATAGAGAACCACTGTCTCCTGACACAATGCATTATGGGAAGGGGGACTCATGGTAATCTCCATAATGATCTCCCCATGAATCGTTAGAGACCATGATTGATCAGAAGATTGGATTTGCATCCTTCATTGAGTAAACTATTTTCAGGATGGCTTTGGTGGATCCTCATCTGAAGACTAAATATAAACTGCAGATATTATCTAACATTTGTGAAATATTGCAGCATATTAAAGGGTTAATATGATAACATAACAAAGAAAGACTTCAAGATGTCAAAGTACTGGCCGACTCATTGATTTTAGTTATTATCATCATTATCTTTTTTTTTAACTATGATTGTGTCCACCAGGGGGAGCAAATCTGACAAAGATCTACAGCCCTTCCGGCTGATGCAAGGCAACATCAATTTTGAATTTACGGGAAATATGTTCTAGACATGAGGAACATATTATACCGACATTACTATGACTACTGTCTATAGCGCCCCCGTGTGGAGACTAATGCAGCAAAACTATATATGTCTGATCTATGTGCTACAATGTCTAGGACACACCGAATAGTTGTGGTTGTAGGCACCAATACAGCACCAATAGAGCACAATACAACAGCTGGCTAGTGAAGAAGGTGATATAAGAGGGTCTCAAAGGACAGAAAGTCTCATATCCTGCACTGCAAGATACCAATATTCTGGCACTTCCTCCCCTATTGTTGTCCTTTGATCATTTTTTCCCAACCAATACTAAGAAATGGGTAGATGAGCCCCAGTTACACAGCCAGATCCAGCCTCCTCCTTACTTCCCTGAACCTGTCTGTAAGACAACTGGCTGAAGCTGGAGTCTCCCTTGTCCTTACTATCCCGTGTCCTGCTGTAAGATAACTGGCTGCAGCTGGAGTCTTCCCTTGTCCTTACTATCCCGTGTCCTGCTGTAAGAAGATGGTGAACTCCGGCGGACCTGAGCAGTGAAGTGACACGTGCATGATCTTAGTGAATCGCGGCACAGTGCATGATCGGCGGACAATGCACTTTCGGTGAACTCCTCCGGACCGCTAAGTAAATGTGCCCCATGTGTTAAATTCCGCTATTACATGACCTATAACTTTGTTTGGTGATGTTTGGGCCCCTAATATCTGACACTATGAGAAGATCATTCCATTCCCGGATTCGGTTCCCTTGGTGGGGGCGGGCGCCGGGTGTAGCGGGCCATGTGCATTAGTGACAGTAGCACCGGAATATACAGGATTAGAAAGTTTGGGGACGTCACATCTGACCCCACATCCGGAGCCCCCCCCATCCCCCGGCGTATGTAAGGTCGCGTGTGCGCCGATTAACATTTCCGATTCTTTAGAAGAAAACACAAGTGGTGAATAATGAAATACATTTAGAAGTTGTCGGCAATTACGGCTGACCCAGCTGCACTCCGCTGCCGATCCGCAGACACTAATGTTATGCCGAGTCCTTAAATTGAGATATCGGGAAAAAATGTTTATTCCTTTCGTTTTTTTTTTTTTTTTTCCGTTATCTCATTTGGTAATAAATAGACTTGAGCTTCATGCGCTGCCGGGGCTAAGGCCAGAGGGCCCCGCGTGGAGGATCCCGCACGACCCTCCCATTCCATACCAAGAAGAAGAAGTCGTTTTCTGTAAGATGATGTCTGTGTCGAGCTGCAGGGTGGATGTGGTAAGAGTGCCCCCTACTGGTCACCAGGGGGTCCGCAATATCAATGCGTAGAACGCACTCGTCTTTCATGGTGGATTTAGAATATTTAGTAGCGGCCGTAGCTCAAGAATATTAAATGGATCTGTGACAATGTGACACCGGAGCTGATGTACGGCGCCGCGTCTCTGCCAACGCACCAGAACGTCTAAGGTGAAGCTCTGAGATAAAAGTGATGTAGCAGAGCTGAGGGTGTCGTGTGCCTACTCGTACAATGTTGGGGATGTTTTGATGTAGTACTACAGGCAGTATGTGCATTCCCTATTGTAGCATTTAGTCAGTTTAGTTTTCGAGGTAAAGGACCTGCGGTCACATGACCATAAGTCTACAGGTCCTTTACACATGGAAAGGAGCAGCAGGAAGATTGAAGTCTGCAGAAGAGGCAATAAAGAAAGGAAGGTGAATACTCCAGACAATGGGGCTCATTTACTTACCCGGTCCAGTCCCGATCCAGCAGCGCGTTCTCCGACGCTGATTCAGGTTCTGCCAGGATTCACTAAGGTCGTGCGCCCGATGTCCACTAGGTGTCGCTGCTGCGGTTTTTCCAAATCCATCGGGTTTTCCGATGGCCACGCCCGATATCCTGCATGTGTCGCTTCCCCGCTCAGGTCCCGATGCGCCACAATCTGATCACATGCGCCAAAATCCCGGGGCAATTTGGCGCAAATTGGAAATATTCGGGAAACCCGACGAAAGTGCGGCGTTCGGACCCTTAGTAAATGAGCCCCAATGTCCCAGTCTAGGAGGAAAGTGCTGCTGCTGGTATGAGGTCTATGCTGTTTATATTGGGAGCAATGGTAGAGGGTAAATTCTACAGCCGAGGGGCAGCACTATAATGCAGTAAGCATTGTGGCTGCACTTCTGGGGAGGTATTTTGTGCTACACTGTGTTATTTGGGAGGTAATTGGTGCTTTGGGGTTGGTATTTGTCACTTCTGTGGAGGTTTTTTGTCCTGCACACTGGTATATGATGCACCTGGGGATGTACTTGGTGCTTCAGGGGGAGGTATTTTGTGTGGTGCTGTGGTGCTTTTGAGCAGGTATTTATTGCTTTTGAGCCGGTATTTGTCACTTCTGTGGAGGTATTTTGTCCTGCACAGTGGCATCTGACGCTCTGGTGGGTGTAGTTGGTACTTTAGAGGAGGTACTTTGTGCTTTATTCTGGTACTTGGTGCTTTTGAGCAGGTATTTGTTGCCCTTGGGAAGCTATTTGTCTGTTATGAGTTTTATTGAGTTTTGTGTTAATGTAAAAGAATTTTGTGCTTCCCAGTGATATCTTACACTCCACAGTGGTATTTGGTGCTCTTAGGGAGGTGTTTGGTGCATTTGGGGAGGTGTTTTATTGTGTATTGTGGTATTCGGTGCTTTGAGAGAGGTATTGTGTTCTGCACTTTGGTACTTGGTGTTTTTGGGCAGATGTTTGGTGCTCCTGGGGAAGTATTTGTCAGTTGGGAGGAGCTATGTGGTGCTTCTGGGGAGCTGTTCAGGATGGATTTGGTACTTCTGAGGAGGTGTTTGGTGATTCTTTGGAGGTATTTTGTGCTGCACTGTGTTATTTGGTGATTCCTTGGAGGTATTTTGTGCTGCAATGTGCTATAGGTGCTATGATGAGTGTACTGGTTGATTCGGTGGAGGTTATTTGTGCTGCACTGTGTATTTGGTGGTGATCCTTGGAGGTATTTTGTGCTGCTTTATGTATTGGTGCTTCTGATGAGGTATTGGTGACTTGTGGGGTGGGGGGTATTTTGTTCTGCACGTGTTATTTGGTGATCTGGTGGGAGGTTATTTGTGCTGCAGTTATTTTGGTGATTCGTGAGGGTATTTTGTGTCTGCACTGTGTTATTTGGTGATTCCTTGAGGGTATTTTGTGCTGCAATTGCTAGTGGTGCTTCTGATGAAGTATATGGTGATTCGGTGGAGAGATTTGTGGCTGCACTGTGCTATGTGGTGCTTCTGAGGAGGTATTTGGTGACTCTGTGGCGGTATTTTGTATCATGTGTTATTTGGTGACTCTTGGCGGTTATTTTGGCTGCACTGTGTATTTGGTGTACTGTGGAGATATTTTGTGCTGCTTTATGTTATGTGGTGCTTCTGAGGAGGTATTGGTGATTCTGTGGCGGTATTTTGTGCTGCACTGTGTTATTGGTGACTCTGTGGCGGTATTTTTGTGTGCACTGTGTTTATTTGGTGATTACTGTGGAGATATTTTGTGCTGCTTTATGTTATGTGGTGCTCTGAGGAGGTATTGGGTGATTCTGTGGCGGTTATTGTGCGGTGCACTGTGTTATTTGGTGATTCCTTGGAGGTGTTTTTGCTGCTTTATGTTATTTGGTGATGATGTGGCGGTATTTTGTGACTCTGTGGCGGTATTTGTGCTGCACTGTGGTAATTGCACTTTGGGATGGTTTGTTGTTTTGCATTAGAGTCTGTAAAGTCGCTACGGGTGTAGGCTTTGCTTGTTCTTATTAATTATTTGCTGCGAGGCCATAAATTCCTGTTATTGGTGTATTCTATTATGTATCGGGGGCGTTTGGCAGTGTTACTTATGCACAGTAAAGTTTCTGTAATTTTCACAGTTTATAGTGGTGAGAATAAGGACCTGTACGGGTCTATTATTCAGTGTTGTGTGGGTTGTTCCACCGATTGCTCTGCCATGTGAAACACTTATGGCACTTGTATCTGGGGACTCATGTACTAGTATGACACTATTATATGGGCACGGTGTGGCATTAATTTTTGGGTTTGTGTGGCAAGTTTTAGCCAATGTATAACATTGCTACTAAGATATTACATAGTCCTAGAGTATTTCCGCCGCTATTTGCCGGTTATTTATGCAATTGTATGGGCGGGTGTACCAGGCACCATATGGTACTGAGCACGGCCGGTCTGTCCCACCAATCGCATTTCCTACAGAAGTCTGTGATATACAACATACCATCACCTATGGTTATCAATATTCATTTTCAGAATTTTCCTCCCGGTTCTGTATGTTTTCTATGTAACGCGGGGCCGCGGGCTGCATCTTTAGACCCAGCAATTAGAATCATGTTCTCAATCAATTCCTGCTAATGTTCCCAATCCATTTGCGGAGGAGACCAATTAGGCAAAATGTCAGAGCAGAGCTCAAGTGCCGAATTATGAATAGAAAGTGACCTTCAGCCGTCATCCGCGCCTCCTGAAATAAAACCGCACCCGCCGCGTTCAACCACACAGATTCCTCCACCTGGGGAATCGTCCAATCCTCATAAAACACCCGGCACAAGAAGAAGTGCAAATAAATTAGTGCTAATGACATGACGAGGATTCTGCCTAGGTAATACCTGTCATTATACAAAACACAAATCCAGAGGTTCACGCTTCTAGAGAAATCTCCAAACGTGTACACTGATAACCTTACTGATGCGCCGATCCAGAAATCAGCCCCCCCCCCCCCTGTGACACAGTGACTCAAGCTCAGCTACCGGTAGGAGTCTGACTACATCTGGATAAAAATTAGCTTCCAGGAGATGCTTGATCCTCTGCATGTCACCTTTGGGAAGGGTAAGGTACCCCACTGCGGGACCTAGGTTAGGTCTAGATGTGAGCCAGTGGATGAGCAGCTGGCTTGGTTTGCGGCACTTAGCCCCTGATTCCGGTCTAGGACGCCAATCTAGGTTGGCCTCCTTCCATGACTCTCGGTGGCGTGAAAGCAAGAGATTGGGGCGTGTGTGGTTAACCCTGAGCCGGTCTCACTGTATGATGGGTCCTGGCTGATGGTGCAGGGGGCAACCCTTGGTGTTAGATTATAAAACTTGCAAGAGGCCGATCAACTTTTCCTCTCGGCACATGACAATGGATGTCCAGTGTTGGGCGGAGGTGTCCCATTCGGATAGGGGCAAGGAACTGCTCATCATTGCATAAGTGGCATCCAGGGCTGGGCAAAGAATGTATTGGAACTGATTGGCTCGCGTGCATCAAGCAGTCAAATCGTGGGGGTGTATGCATTAAATCTTCTCTAAGAAAAAAACTCGGGTAACATGGCTGAGGCTTTATATCCTTTAGGACTCAACCTCTGGAACATTCTGTGGAGCCAGCTAATAAAACAGCCTGCATGTGCACCACGTGACTTAAAATATAAACATCATTAGAATATGTACAAATGGCAATCGATCTATCCACTAGGACCACTAGATGGTGTTAGCTTAAATATGCAACCTATATAGGCAGAAATAGCTAAAGATGGGTTAAGAAAGTGGGTTCACTCTGGAAAACCATGTCTGAGTTACAGTCCTCGAGAGGGTGGATCAATCCTACTGGGTCCACTTAACATGTTACCAGATACCAGAATGAGCAATAACCCACATTGAGACATGTGAAGATGTAGCGTCTCACTGCCGGGACTCCACGGATACAACTGGGATCAGCTTAGGCGAGATATAAGGTGCCATAGAAGGCTTGAAATAAAAACTGATTAAAATGAGTTCTCATTCAGAAAGCAGTGTCTCTAGTGCCACCTATTGGAAGATGTACAGTATTTTGTAGACTTTCTAATAACAGGACTATGGGAGTCTGGAAACACTGTTTGTTTTTTCGGGTGGTGGGTATGGGTAACACTTTCTCCGTGCCCACCTTGTGGTATGCAAGTCCATGGCACCACGTGGGCACTAAAGGTAGGTTCTGCTCTTTCGTTCTATATTAATGGAGAACTGACTTCTGGCGACGGAAACTCCTTTCTAAAGTCCATGAGAGAAGGGGGGTAAGTAATAACCTGTAGGCACTATTTCCTTGTCCATCACTGCTGCTCCGGCCACATCCGAATAAAGTAAAGCAACAGTAAAGCCGAGGGGGAGGATCTATCCCAGTTATGGAGACCCCCAGGCTGGTATCACTCCCATTGTTCAGGGTCCACTTAGTGTTTGTACATATCCAGGACCCCCCACATGTTGATGTTATATGAGGACTATTGATCCCGGAGATCTTTACCTGCCCCCCATGTATCACATTGGCCCATAGAGCTGCGAGTCACAACGTTGCCATCTATGGGTTTGGACATTGTTGACAGGAGGTGATGGTCTGTTGTACTGAGAGGGAGGAATAGACTTACTGAGGAGCTTCTAAAATTCATATCCCAGAGGAACATACCCTCTTAAAACGGGATGTGTGATTAGAAAATAGATCACGAGTACACGGTGAGGTTCATCTCCAGTCACATTCACTATAGGAGGAGTGGAAAATGCACGTTCACCACTCTGTACCCCCCAACTTCTGAAGTCTATAGTGGATAAAACCCACAAGAAGTTTGACTGCCGTTTTGGTGCCAGGGGAGGACATCAGTGCATATTACTAATCAGTTTGGATTTTAAACAAACTGCACAAAATCTGCATATGTTTCGTGTCTGACGATAGCGCTGGCTTGTCTGGATGACTGACGTAGCAACTCAATGATGAAAGGCCTGGCCAAAGATGTCGATACAGTAACCCCATATACACAGGAAGATTCCAAGTATTGGGGCCCCCTCCATCGTGAGAAACACGGTATCAATGGGACCCCCATTTCCACGTTTAACTCATGGTTCTATAAATTGGAGAATAGGACACATCAATTCTCCATGCTCAGATGGACACTCTATTCAGAGAGGGAAGTGGGACCCCCAATGTCAGTGCTTTGTTGGCCTTTCTATTAGATGGGGATCCCCAATCTCAATTTGGACCGCTTCTCCATATTGGAGATGAAAAAAGAACCCCAATTCTCTATACGCGACTTTGGACGTAATTTAAGCAGGAGGGGGAAAAGGACCCCCATGCTCATCTTGGACCTCATGCTCCGTGAGGGGACCCCAAATCTTTCAATTCTCAGCCATCTAATGTTCAGTTAGTAGGGGAACAGTGGACCCTCCCATTGATTGGTGCAGCCCACCATTAACAAGTATCCTACTACCTATGGATGGGAAGCTTAAAACCTGCACCCAACCCCATTATGCCGTTATGAAAACCCACGCTGCTCCTCCATACAATTGATACATTCCCACTTTGGCAGACTTCAAGTCGTTATCCCATTGAGGTTGTACGCCATGACCCCTTTAATTGAGTAGCAATCAGAGAAGGTAACTGTAAGTAATGTGATATTGGTGGCAGATTAGAAGGCTGAACGAGGGTGATGTACACTTTAAGCGCAGTCTATAAGCAGCGACAGGAGAGCTCAGTGATTGCAGAATGTAGCCCAATTATGGAAACTGCAGCCGTAATTGTCGGACTTTTCTATAGGACTGTAATATTCACTCCTAGAAAGCGGCTCTATCCGGAGACTCTATGATCTCAACCACAAACTTACAGTTTACAGTTTTTTTTACTCTGTGTATAATGTAAGATTTCTCGGTTGGAAAACTTTGTAGAGTTTTTGATCAGTTGTCGGAGACAGATTTATGGTTAATGGGGGTTATCCATGGCCGTGGGAGGTTAAAGCTTATGTTCTAGACTCCGTTATGGGCCCCGCCAATTCCATGGGTTGGGCTTTTAGGATAAAAATCTTACTATCTTTCCATGTGGCATTATATTAACCGCTTATCCTTTGGGAAACACACCTTGGTTCCCCTCTTTTCAGAATCACTGTGGACCCCAAAATGTGATGGAGAACCACTGCAGTGAAACAAGTCACCAGCTTCTTTGTGGCCCTCCACCTTCCTACAGCCTGAATCCTTCCCAGTTCTGCAGTATTTTCATTGATATTTTTCCCAATGCGATGTTTTCTGCGCCGGACCAGACATCAATATTACAAATTCTCCTGCCCTGCAGCATTCGCGAGCATTCTCTTAACAAACAACTTGTCCTCTCCCTCAGTTGCGCGTAGTCAACCATTTACTTACTGTCAATCGAGTTTCATGTTCTTCTGCTGACGGCTTGATCTTTGGCCGCGGCCTCTGCAAGGATCTGCTGCAGCCTAGGTCAGTCATGCAAGGGTAACTAGTCGAAAGGGCAGTGATGTGCTGATGCAGATAAAGTGCTGCTATATTCTACACGTCTGGATGGAGCACTCTCTCGTCAATAAATGGATCACACTATCTCTCTGCAGAGCTCTCACCTGCCCGAGTCCCGGGGGATCATGGAGTATTTGTGATTTTTATACACCTGACTTTTCTCCTAGTCCAATTTATCTGACTCTTCATCATACAAGGGGAGGGGGGCGGGGGGGGGATGGGGGGGGGGGGAAAATATGAGAGCACCTTAAAGGCTTAGATATTTTTAGAGTGGGATCCATTACGTTGCTTCTATGCATGGCAGCACTAAAACAGCCTCTGACGCATTTTGGGTAACTGAGAATATAAGGCTATTCTCGGTTGTGTCCAGCAAGTGGTACCAGGGCGCAAATCATCGGGCTTCAACTACTCAAGACAATGGGGCACATTTACTCTACCCAGCCGACGGAGTTCACCCAACGTGCAGTTGTCCAAATGTGCAGCGATTCACTAAGATCGGCAGCCTGAATCCTGCATGATGCGCTTCCCCATAAGGTCCGCCGGAGTTTCCCATCCTCTTCCTGGTGCATGTAAGTGATTGGACTGGACACAATTTGAATGTTACATCCCGCGTTCAGTCCGAATCACTCGGATCGTCCACGGCCCAACCCATCGATTTCTGTGCATTAAAGCCGGTGGCCAGTTGCGGCCACAATCTGATCGCGTTGCGACATTAAGGCCCTTCTAAAACCTGTCCCAAAGCGGCCGCAAGGTCCTGAACAACGTCGGGGGTTTTTTATTAAGTCCGGAAATGCGATTCGCAGACTAGTAAATAAGCAGGTTTTCACCGAACGGTTGTATCAATCAATGTTTTCATCGTTGTCTCTTCTTTCAATGAGTTAGGTCTTCTGACACCAATCAAGGGATTGGCCCAATCATGCTTGACCTGAACTAGATTAAGGAGGTCATGGTAAACCATGGAGAAAAATACATCCCCAACCACATCAACCACCATACTCCATCGTCATCCTCATAGCACTATAGGACAGAAGTTATGGCGATAACTACAGCCAGTGTCGCCATGACACCTATAAGAATGACCACAAAAAACCATCCACTAAGGGAGGCTCCTAGTCAGGTGCAACCTTTCTATGGCCAATTAATAAAGGAAGAGCAAAGAGGCACACCTATAGAG
The DNA here is from genome assembly GCA_019512145.1 of Engystomops pustulosus. Taxonomy (NCBI): domain Eukaryota; kingdom Metazoa; phylum Chordata; class Amphibia; order Anura; family Leptodactylidae; genus Engystomops; species Engystomops pustulosus. The sequence continues at coordinate 59,332 of WNYA01000695.1, forward strand.
TGAACAACTTAACACTTTAGAGAACACCCCGAAGCTCTGAATGAATTGTAGCTACACCAGTCCAAAATATACCAGGCACCTTATACATTACAAAATGCATCTTTATTGAACGGTGAGTTTATGATGATTTCAGTTCTTGGCTATTGGCTTTGATTTTCATTTTAATTTCACATAACACATTAGTATTATTTAAACTATAATCATATTATACTATTATATTCATTTGGAACATAATCTGGGAATTGAACTTCTTCCATTTTTTAAATCATGAGATGTTATTTCAGTTTGAAAGAAAAGAAAGGAAGGAAGCCCCAAGCACACAAGCCCAAGCATTGAAAAAGACAGAGGAACTCACAGGGAAACACCCACTGAGCTCTGAACGCAGGTGCACCAGTATGCAGGTGAACAGAAGCCGCCTTGTTAAAAAAGAAGACAAAAAAACTAAGAATGTGACCTCATTAAGGTTTTAAAATACATTTTCCATTGGCATGCATGTATGGGATTGTCCATTGCTTATGAGTAGCTATACTTTCAGTTCATCTTCAGTTGACGTTTAATAAACCTGAAAAATTTAACCTTCTGCTTTTGACATTCAGCCGGAGTAAAAAACAGGATTTTGTTGGATATATTCAGTCCTTCCTAAGCGGCTGTGCCATCAGCACGGAACGAGAAGGACGTTGGCTGTGGGTATTCAATGGAAGAGAATTTCCTTGATGGATGAGGCGAGATGATTTCTCTTGCCATAACACACAGCCAGTGGTCTCTCTCATTCATGAGAGAAGGGTCAGTGCTGTTAAAGCATAAGTTTGTACCCAACCTTTGTGAAACAGGAAAGCTGTCGCATAGTTGATTATGGAAAACATGAATATGCATAGATGTGAGTCAACTTTGTGAAAGACACGTGGCTAAGTGGTTAGCACTACAGCCTGTAGCGCTGGGGTTGTTCATGGGTCAAAGTCCCATCCAGTGTCAACATTCTGCAAAGGGTTTGTATGTTCTCTCCGTGTTTGGGTGGGTTACCTCCGGGTCCTCCGGTTTCCTCCCACACTGCAAAACATACTGGTAGGATGATTAATTGAGAGCCCCATTGGGGACAGGGACTGATTTGGCAATCTTTGTGCAGAGCTTTAATCATTATTATTATTAAAGACTGTTGAGCATTACAGGCATGGGGGGGAGAATAGGCATAGTTGCCCTGCTATATGATAACAGTTTTCAAAGATAGGTTCCCCTTAGAAAATTGCATCTGTGCAATCCACAGGATTATTATTTGTGGTGATTAAACTTTTGTAATGTAAAAGCATCTTTTACAGTGTGAACACGTTCAGAGCTCTGAACGTGCAGTCACACCAGCCAGAAATATTGAGGAGAAGGGCATCAGCAAAAAATCAGAAGAAAAAAAAAATATTGTCACATATAAGAAGAGGAATCCACTGAACCCTAGTGACAATTTATGGTTGATTCTGTTGCTAGGTTCCCCTGACCGGTACGACGACTGCGTGGGCCGCTTGCATTATTGACCTTCATATACACCGGAGAATTGAAGTTCTCCCTTTGTGTCAGGATTTCTTGAGTTTGTTTTACCCGCTCAGCCGCATCAGGATTTAGACGACACGCTCCTCAAACCTGACTTTTTCGATAGAATCTTTAAGCTTGAAATTTTTATTTCTTCTCATTCCTAAGAGGGGAAACAGTGGAACCGCACAGGTTGTGTATCCTTCTCTGTCTGCTTGGTTACGATGTATCCACCTCTTAGAAATTTGCCTCTTAACAAAAAGATGTAAAAGGAAAGGTCACCGGGGGACGGAGGCCGATCCAAGAGGGACGCTGGCGGAGGAGAGAGACGCTCGCCGGTTATTGAGAAAAAGTTGTCCTTTCAGCGACGCTGCTACGGCCTGACCGCCGGCCCCCGGTCCAATTCAGGTGGCATTTTTTACAGCGATGTATAGTGAATATTAGAGGGGAACACAGAGGAAGAAGTAATTAAACCAGATTCACAACATGAGGAATAATGTATGGGCAGCATGCATGGGAAGGATGGGGAGCCATGGGGGGGCCTCCGCCGAATCCGAAATATAGGCCTATGGAAGTGGATGGTTTGTTTCAGCCCCCCCTCCCCTCTCCGGGGACAACGGGCGAGAATTCTCCATTGTACAAATGTTGTTTTAAGTGTTTCTTCACATCGGGGATCTATAGTGAAATTCTTTACATCAGAAAGAGGTTTTTTTATAAGAATACTTTAGAATTTTTCGGTGTTGAGAAAAGAAGTGAAGATTCAGGAAAATTTTCATTTTCTGCAGATTCAGTTTCCAGGTGAAAGGAGTACAGCAGCCAGGGTGTATATGAACACGAAAGAATGGAGACCGGAGGAGAAGACAACAAAGAAGAAGGACCCAGGGGATCCGAGCCCACAACAATACTACAGGACTGCTGCACCATAGAGGCATAAACATACAGGATCTGGGACAGAGATACAAGCAATTTTGAAATACTTGTATACTGTACATAGGGGGCAGATATAGTAACTTATATTACTTGTAAATAGGGGTAGCTATAGTAGTTATAGTATCTGTACATGTGGGCAGTATTATAGTAGTATATTCTGTCCCTAGGAGGCAAGTATTATAGTAGTTATATTCCTTTACATAGGGGGACCAGTATTATAGTAGTTATTCTGTACATAGGGGGCCAGTATTGGCCAGTAATTATAGTAGTTAATTCTTGTACATAGGGGGCCAGTATTGTAGTAGTTATATTCCGTACATAGGGACAGTATTTAGTAGTTTATATTCTTTTACATAGGGGGCCGTCTTATAGTAGTTATATTCTGTACATAGGGTGGCAGTATTCATAGTAAGTTTATACTTGTACCTAGGGGCAGTATATAAGTTTAATTATATTCTTGTACATAGGGGGTGGGGTGGTATTATAGTTAGTTATTTCTGTACAGTAGGGGGCAGTAGTATAGTAGTTAAATTCTTGTACATAGGGGGCAGTATTATAGTAGTTATATCCTGTAAATAGGGGGCAGTATTATAGAGTTATATTCCTGTACATAGGTGGGCAGTATTATAGTAGTTATATTCCTTGTACATAGGGGGGCCAGTATTATATTAGTTATATTCTGGTATATGGGGGCAGTATTATAGTAGTATATTTCTTGTCATACGGGGGCAGTATTATAGAGTGTATATTCTTGTTGTACATAGGGGGGCAGTATTATATGTAGTTATATTTCTTGTACATAGGGGGCAGTATTATAGTAGTTATATTCCTGTACATAGGGGGCAGTATTATAGTAGTTTATTTCCTGTCATAGGGGGCCAGTATTATAGTCGTTATATTCTTGGACATAGGGCGCAGTAGATAGTGGTTATATTTTTCTGGACATAGGGGGCCAGTATCAGTTTAGTAGTTAATCTGTACATAGGGGCAGAATTCTAGTCGTAGTTTTATATCCTGTACATGAGGGCCAGATTATAGTAGTGATAATTCTTGTTACCATAGGGCTCACCGGCAGTATTATAGTAGTATATATTCCTGTACATAGGGGGCAGATTATAGTAGTTATATTCTGTACATAGGGGGCAGTATTATAGTAGTTATATTCTGTACATAGGGGGCAGAGTAGTATTATAGTAGTTTATTTTGTACATACAGGGCCGAGTATTATAGTAGTTATTTATATTGTACATAGGGGGCAGTATTATAGTTAGGTTATTTCATGTATACATAGGGGGAAGTATATGTAGTTATTTCCTGGACATAGGGGCAGTATTATAGTCGTTATATCCTGTAATAGGGGGCAGTAGTATAGTAGTTATTTCTGTACACATCGGGGGCAGTATTTATAGAGTTATATTCCTGTAATGGGGGCAGATGTATTATAGTAGTTATTTCTTGTACATAGAGGGCAATATTATAGTAGTTATATTCCTGTACATAGGGGGAAGTAGTATAGTAGGTAATTCTTGTTGCATAGGGGAGCAGTATTATAGTAGTTATATTCTTGTAATAGGGGCCGCTATTATAGTCGTTATATTCCTGTAACATAGAGTGGAGTATTATAGTGTTATATCTGGTACATAGGGGGGCAGTCGTATTATAGTAGTTATATTATGTACATAGGGGGCAGATTATAGTAGTTATATTTCCTGTACATAGGGGGCAGATATATAGTTATATTCCTGTACATAGGGGGCAGTTATTAGTTTAGTTTATAGTCTTTAACATAGGGGCAGTTTATAGTAGGTTATATATTCTTGTTACAAGGGGGCGGCCAGTATTAGTATTATAGTAGTGTATATTCACTGTTACATAGGGGCCAGTAGTCTTATAGTTGAGTTATAGTCTTGTACATAGGGGCCGTATTTAGTAGTATATTCTTGTACATAGGGGGGCAGTATCTATTAGTAGTTATATTTCTGTACATAGGTGGAGTATTATAGTAGTATATTATTGTACATAGGGGCTAGTATATAGTAGTTATATTCTTGTACATAGGGGGCAGTATTAGTCAGTAGTTATATTCTTGTACATAGGGGGGCAGGATTATAGTAGTTATATCCTGTACATAGGGGCAGTTCAGAAGTAATAGTAGTTATATTCCTTACATAGGGGGCTGTATTATAGTAGTTATATTCTTGTACATCGGGGGGCGATTATAGTTTTAAACTTATATACTTGTACATAGGGAGCAGTATTATAAGTCGTATATTCTGGTACCTAGGGGGGGCAGTATTATAGTTAGTTAAGTCCTGTACATAGGGGGCAGTATTATAGTAGTGATATTCCTGTACATAGGGGACAGTATTATAGTAGTTATTTCTTGTAAATAACGGGCAGTATTATCGTAGTATATTCTTGTACATAAGGCGGCAGTATTATCGTAGTTATATTCTGTATCTATGGCAGTATTATCGTAGTATATTTCCTGTAACATAGGGGCAGGTGGGGCAGTATTAGTATTATAGTAGTTATATTTTGGACATAGGGGGCAAGTATTATAGTAGTTATATTACTGTACTAGGGGGCATTATATAGCTAGTTTATATCCTGTACATAGGGAGGCAGTATTATAGTGTTATATTCCTGTACATAGGGGGCAGTATTATAGTAGTTTATATCTTGTAATAGGGGGCAGTATTATAGTAGTGATATCCTGCACATAGGGAGCGAGTATTCTAGTAGTTATATTTTTGTACCATAGGGTCGCCAGTATTATAGTGTTATAACCTGTACATAGGGGGCAGTATCTAGTAGTTCTATTCCGTACATAGGGGGAAGTATTATAGTAGTGTTATTCTGGTACCATAGGGGGCAGTGGCAGTCTTGGCAGTATTATAGTAGTTATAAGCGCTGTACATAGGGGGGGCAGTATATAGTAGTATATTTCTTGTACATAGGGGGCAGTATTGATAGTCAGTATATTCTGTACATAGGGGGTAGTCTTATAGTAGTATATTCATGTACATAGGGGGAGTAATTTAGTATTATCGTAGTTATATTCTTGTACATAGGGGGCAGTATTGGGCAGATATTATAGAGTTATATTCTGTTAATAGGGGGCCCAGTTTATAGTACTTATTATTCTATGTACATCGGGGCAGTATATTTATAGTTAGTTATATTACTGTAATAGGGGCAGTAGTATTATAGTAGTTATATCAGTACATAGGGGGCAGTATTATAGGAGTTATATTCTTGGACATAGGGGCAGTTTATAGTATATATTCATGTTACCTCGGGGACAGTGATTATAGTAGTTATATTCTTGTACATAGGGGCAGTCAGTATTATGGTAGTCTATATTTTGTTACATAGGGGCCAGATTTGTAGTTATTCTTGACATAAGGGGCAGTATTATGTAGTATATTCTTGTATATAGGGGGCAGTATGGAGGATTCTAGTAGTTATATTCCTGTACATAGGGGGCAGATATATAGTATTTATCCTGTACATAGGGGGAGTAATATAGTAGTTATATTCTGTACATAGGGGGACGTATTATAGTAGTTATCTTCTGTACATAGGGGAAGTTATTTATAGTAGTTATATGCTTGTTACATAGGCGGCAGTATTATAGTAGTTATATTTCTTGATAATAGGGGGGCAGTATCTAGTAGTTAGATTCCGTACGAGGGCAGCAGTAGTATATAGTAGTTATAGTTCTTTACATAGGGGGCAGTATTATAGTAGTTATATTCTTGTAAATAGGGGCAGTATTATAGTAGTTTAAGTCTTGTACATAGGGGCAGTATTATAGTAGTTAATTCTTGTACATAGGGGCAGTATTATATAGTTTAATTCTTGATAGGGGGCAAGTATATGTGTTAATTTTGTTTTTTTTTTCTACATAGGGGCAGATTATAGTAGTTATATCCTGTACATAGGGGGCAGTATTAAGTGTTTATATTCCTGTTTATAGGGAGGAAGTCTTATGTAGTTATATTCTTGTACATAGGGGGCAGGATTATAGTAGTCTTATTCCTGCACAAGGGGCAGTATTCTAGTAGTTATTTCTTGTAAATGGGGGCATTATTATAGTAGATATATCCTGTACATAGGGGGCAGGTATTATAGTAGTTATAATTCTGTACATAGGGAGCAGTATTATAGTAGTTATATCCTGTACACAGGGGGGCAGGTATTCTATAGTTTATATTCTTGTACATAGGGGGCAGTATTATAGTAGTTAATCCTTGTACAATAGGGGGCCAGTATTATAGTTAGTTATATTCTGTACATAGGGGGCAGGATTACAGTTATTATAGATTTACATTCTTGTACATAGGGAGCAGTATTATAGTAGTTATATTCTTGTACATAAGGGGCAAGTATTATAGTAGTTATATTCTTGTACATAGGGGGCAGTGATTATAGTAGTTATATTCTGTACATAGGGGGCGATATAGTAGAATTCCTGTACCAAGGGGGCAGTGTTATAGTTAGTTATATTCTTGTCCATAGGGGCAAGTATGATAGTACTTATATTCTTGTTACATAGGGGGCAGTTATTATAGTAGTTATTATTCTTTTGTACATAGGAGGCAGATTATAGTAGTTATATTCTGTACATCGGGGCCACAGTATTATAGTAGTTAGATCCCGTACATAGGGGGCAGTTGGCAGTATTATAGTAGTTATATTCGTGTACAAGGGTGGGGGTGGTAGTATTATAGTAGTTTATTCTTTGATACATCGGGAGCAGTATTATTAGTAGTTATATCTGTACATAGGGGGGGCAGTATTTATAGTAGTTATATTCCTGTACCTAGGGGGCAGTATTATAGTAGTTATTCTTGTGTACCTAGGGGCAGTATTATAGTAGTTATATTCTTGTACATAGGGGGGCAGTAATAGTAGTTATATTCCTGTAACATAGGGGGCAGTATCTATTATAGTAGTATATTCTGGTACTAGGGGGCCAGTTATTATAGTAGTTATATTCTGGTAATAGGAAGCCGTATTATTAGTAGTTAATTCCTGTACACAGGGGGCAGTATTATAGTAGTTATATCTTGTACAGGCGGGCAGTATTTAGTGTTATTATTCGCTGTACATAGGGGGCCAGTATCTCCGTCGTTACCTTCTTGGACATAGGAGCAGTATTATAGTAGTATTATTCTATGTACATAGGGGCAGTATTATAGTAGTTTATATTTTGTACATTAGGGGGCCAGTAGTATGTAGTATATTCTTGTACATAGGGGCAGTATTATAGCGTTTACGTCCTTACATAGGGGCAGTGTTTAGTTAGTTATATTCTTGTACATAGGGCAGTATATAGTACTTATATCTTGTACATAGGGGGCAGGTATCTAAGTAGTTATTTTCTGTACATAGGAGGCAGTATTATAGTAGTTATATTCCTGTACATAGGGCAGTATATAGTAGTTAATCCCTGTAATAGGGGGCAGTATTATAGTAGTTATATTCTTGTACATAGGGGTTAGTATTTAGTAGTTATATTCTTGTAATAGGGAGGCAGTATTATAGAGTATATTCTTGAACATAGGGGGCAGTATTATAGTAGTTATATCCTGTAAATAGGGGCAGTATTATAGTAGTTATATTATTGTACATAAGGGGGCCAGTATTATAGTAGTTATATTCTTGTAATAGGGCAGTATTATAGTAGTTATATTCATGTACATAGGGGGGGCCAGTATATAGTAGTTATCTTCTTGTACATAGGGGGCAGTATATAGTAGTTTATTACTTGTACATGGGGGGCAGATATTTATATAGTTAATTCCTGTACATAGGGGGCAGTATTATAGTAGTTATATTCTGTACATAGTGGCGTATTATAGTAGTTCTATTACTCTGTAACATAGGGAGGGGCGAGTATTATAGTAGGTATATTATTGTACATGGAGGCAGTATTATAGTAGTTATATTCTTGTACATAGGGGGCAGTATTATAGTAGTTATATTCTTGTACACAGAGGGCAGTATTATAGTAGTTTTTTTTTTGGGTGATGACTATTTTGTTACGTGATTGGGTTTTCTCTTAACCTCCCCTTTCATTGCAGACACTTGGGTCAGTAAACCACAGATGCCATTTATCATTACTTTGAGGCTGTGGAGGACTCAGTAATGGCTTTCGGAGCAATTAGAGCTTGAGTCTGACAGATTGGGCGAATTTGAATATCAAAGTTTATGCTTTAATGAGAGATAAATTTAAACCAAGATTGTACAAAAACGTTTTTTGGAACGTTAAGGTTACATGATGTTCTCCAAGTCATTGTAAGCGCTTTTCAATTTATTGTGTTTAGTATCTCTTGTCATATATCCGTACATCGTCTCCTCCTCAGAGATATAATTGAGGAGGCCGGGGCATAATGGAGAGGTCTGGCTTCATCACAGACGTTCTGAATGAGGCCAACCTTCACCAAATAATGCAAATAGTTTCTAGGAGAGAAATGGAAAGCCACGACTTTCTAGTTACCTGTAAGGCAGCTGCCTTGACATCAAGCATGACCGTCAGGAAGCCTAATGACATGATTGTTAGATTAAGACCAAACCAGTATATCTATTCCAGAAGGAACAGATTCCCAATGCGGGGCAGCAGACGCTTGTTTGAGGTGGTGGGGCTCTCAGTACAGTGTAGGGGAACTGGTTTGGTATGACAGTATCTGTGAGAGTACTCTACTTCCCGACCCCCTGTGCTGGGCAGTTTTGGATATCCCAGGGCGGTTATAAGGCATATCTCGTCCCATTAACTACAGACCACATGAGAGAGGCAGACAGCAGAACCTAGAGAAGAGAGATTCCTAGTCCTGCCGTCCCCTTCCCGACATGTAGCTGAGTCCCAACTCCTCTGTACTAAAAAGTTTTTGCTGTTATTTACATATTGTATGTTACAGTTGCTGCAAACAAATTATTGTATTTATGGTGCACCTTCTCATTCTTTAGGTTTCAGGTCATTTTCCAGGGCCCCTGAAACTACGGGCCCCATGCAGCCGAGATAGCTGTACACTGTGGCGATGGAAGGCGTTCATATCATTTTCCCATTCCTTGATTTCCCTCTTGTTTGCCTTGGTTTTATGTTTGCTGGCATTGTGTCCCTTTTTAGGCCTATACGCAATGGTGACAGTCAGGTCTACAGGCCCAGAGAAGTGACTTTCACTCCTGCTGGAAGGTTGTGGACCTCTTACTTTGTCTCCCCACTGAGAATCAGCATTGCTCGTCCTGTTTGGCATCGGACATGTTGGGTATACAGCAGAGGTGATGGACCACCTTGAGCTTATGCCTGCCCTTATTCAGCCATCATGGGACATCGCTCTATGATGGAAAAGCTCTCCACTACCAGGGGGACAATCTCATGCTCCAGCATTCTTCATTTTTTCAGAATGCTCTTGTTCATTTATTATTCTGTGTCTGTCACTCAAAGATTGAAAAGGATCGGAACAGTTTAGGTTTCCGTTTTTAAAAACTAGCTTCAACTCTACAACTATAAACCAAAGAATAACGGACACAAAGAAAAAAATGTCACATAGTATACTTGTGCTAAAAATTTGTTCAAAATTTGCAATATTTTAGAAATCTATCTTTTGTGGAGAAAAGATATAAAGACCAACCCAGTGTCTCTTCCTCAAGGATCTTGTGATGGAAAAAAATTATTATATGTACAGAGATATTGTTGCAGCAAACGCTACTGTATGTTGTAGAGCTGAAGGTGAGCCATATAGGCAGGTATGCACTGGGAGGGGTAGGTGTGGAAATGGCCACAGACTGTGACTACAACTTCCCCCAATCAAAGCTCCTTTGTGTCCTGACACCTTCATCATAGCAGCAGTGGTCGGGTACCAGCATTGGGGCGCTCGACCCCTCTGTTGACTACACCCCCATACACAGCAAGCTGCCATGTCCTGTGTGTCATGACACCTTTCTATCATAGACGGCATGGTCAGGGGTCACATGTGCGCTCTGACCCCTCTGGACCTACACCCCCCATACCACAGTGAGCTGCCATGTCCTGTGTGTCTGACACCTTCTATCATAGGCCAGCAGTGGTCAGGGGTCAGCAGGGCGTTAGGAACCCTCTGTGACCTACACCCCCCCCCATACACAGGCGAGCTGCCAGTCCTGTGTGTATGACACCTTTCTATTCATGCCCGCAGTGAGTCAGGGGTCAACATGGTGCTCTGACCCTCTGTGGACTATTACCCATACACAGCGAGCTGCCCATGTCATGTGTGTCTGACACCATTCTATCCATAGCCAGAAGTGGTAAGGGGTCAGCATGGGCGCTCGACCCCATCGCGGACTACACCACCCATACACAGCGAGCTGCCAGTCCTGTGGTACATGGACACCTTCCTATCATGAGCAGCGTGGTTCAGGGGTCAGCGAGGGCGCTCTGACCCCTCTGTAACTCACCCCCCATACACAGAGAGCTGCATTTGTCCTGTGTGGTCCTGACACCTTCGACATAGCCAGCAGTGAGTTAGGGGTCAGCATGGGCGCTCTGGACCCCTTCTGTGACTACACCCCCCATACACAGCGACATGCCTGTCTGGTGTGTCTGACACCTTTCTTCATAGCCAGCAAGTGGTCAGGGGTAGCATGGCGCTCTGACCCATCTGTGAACTACACCCCCCATACACAGAGACCTGCCAGGTCCGGTGGTCATGACACATTTCATCATAGCCAGCAGTGGTCCAGGGCAGTCAGCCATAGGCGCTCTGACCACTCTGTGAATACACCCCCGTAACAGCGAGGCTGTCAGTCCTGTGTGTCCTGACAACCTTTTATCTAGCCAGCGTGTCAGGGGTCAGCATGGGCCGCCTGACACTGTGGACTACAACCCCATACACAGCAAGCTGCCATGTCCTGTGTGTCCTGACACTCTTTCATCATAGCCAGCAGTGGTTCAGCATGGGCGCTTCTGAACACTCTGTGACTAACCCCTTACAGCGAGCTGTCATGTCTGGGTCCTTGACACCCTTCATCATGCCAGCAGTGGTCAGGGTAGCATGGGCGCTTGACCCATCTGTTTTTTTGGGGGGCGGGAACTACACCCCCCATAACAGCGAGCTGCCATCTCCTGTGTACTGACCACCTTCTATCATAGCCAGCAGTGGGTGAGGGGTCAGCCTTATGGGCGCTTCTGACCCCTCTGTGACTACACCCCCCAACACAGCGAGCTGCAATGTCATGTGTGTCCTGAACCTTTATCTCCTAGCCAGCACATGGTCAGGGGGCAGCATGGGCGCCTGACACCCCTGCGACTACACACCCCATACACAGCGAGCTGCCACGTCCTGTGTGTCCTGAAACATTTCTAATATAGCCAGCAGTGGTTTTTCAGGGTCAGCATGGGCGCTTGACCCTCGGTAACTACCACCCCCCCATACACAGCGAGCTGCCAGTCTGTGTGTCCTGACACTTTCTATCATAGCCAGAGCGTGGTAGCAGTGGTCAGGGGTCAGAATGGGGCGCTCTGACCCTATGTGACTACACCCCCCGACACAGCGACAAACTGCCATGCCTTGTGTGTCTGAAACCCTTTCTATATAGCAGCAGTGGTCAGGGGCAGCATGGGCGCTCTTGACCCCCTCTGTGACAACCCCCATACCCAGCGTTCCTGCCATGGCCTGTGTGTCTGACACCTTCTATCAATAGCCAGCGTGGTCAGGGGTCGCCTAGGAGCTCTGACCACTCTGTTGACAACATCCCCCATACACAGTGACTGCCATGTAGAGATGAGCGAAACATGCTCGGTCCGAGCTTGATGCTCGGCGAGCATTAGAGTACTCGAAATGCTCGTTGCTCGGAAGCATACTTCGCCCCGCTCGAGAAAATGGCAGCTCCGCCTTGGCTTTTTGGCTGGACCGAACAGAAGCCAATCACAAGCAGGAGAACTCTGCCATCCACCCCAGCATGACGTGGTACCTACACGTCGATAGAGGGGTGGCTGGAAGATCAGGTGGTGCCCTGGGATAGACTAGCCCCTGCCCGCGCGCTCGGATCATTCGGTGTATGGATGATGCCGCCCTAGGGAGCGAGGCTGCTGATGGTCAGGAAAAAAGCGTTAGGCTGTTCTATTAGCTAATGTTAGGCAGGAGTGATTCTCCAGAACCCAACAGGCCTTCTTAGGGGCTACAAAACGTTACTTTTTTTTTTTTTATTGCAATCTAGAGTACCATTTTGTGAGGGAAAGAATTAGCAGGGGAATTGCCATACCGTTCTGTGTTTAGCTCTTAGTGGCACAATAGCCACCTCAAACACAAAAAGTGGGAAAATTAGTAGGGGTTGGATTTCAATTAGGCACAGTATTGGCATTGGTCTTTTTATTTTACGTTTATTTTGTTAAAACTTAGTGTCATCTCTCTGGCATTTAGTGTGCTTTCATAATTGGCTAAAAAAGACATAGAGAGAATCCAAACGGCTACTTACGCCTACAATAGTTATATCTATTTGATTTCTGGTTGATCTGCTGGTGGCTGTGTACTTGCTGCAGTGATTCTACTAGCAATTGTGAGCAATTTTAGTGAGACTTGCGGACCCGCTCCGTGTTTGCGCTAGTGACGACATATCATTGCAAAGACCGAAGTGGAAAATTTTGTAGGGGTGGCTTTCAATTAGGGAACAGTCGGCCATGTTTCCTTTTTATTTTTCGTATTTTGTTTAATAATCGTGTCATCTCATCTGGGCATAGTAGGGTGCTTTCATACTTGGTAGAAAATAGCCATAGCCATAGGATAGATGTTGTTTGTAAAAATCAAAAACACAAAAAAAAACAAAAAAACAAAAAAAGTTAAAAAAAAATTAAAGTTATAAATACTCATTTTAAAATGTTTAACCCGAGGCTAGGGGTAGGAGGACGAGGGCGGGGACGTGGGCGTTCCAAATATGCAGGTCAGAGGCCTTCCATGTGGCTCCTGGCGCGAGGGGTGGTGAGACACCACGCTTATGAGGGAGCAGGGGAACGCCGCAGAGCTTACACTCCATAGGTTCAGTCTGAAGTTACTGGGAATCGTGGTAGAGCACTGGTTGAGGCCAGCATGAACAGAAACAGTGAGAACAGTGATGTCGTGGGATGCTGACAAGCTTCGCAGCAATTTGTCCACCAGTCAGTCTTCCCCAAGCCGTCCACCCTGTCACGAAATCACCACTCTCCAGCTCCCTCCTGAACTCAGCCTCCTCCACCCAGTCGCCCCTCCCAGGAAAAAATTTGGCATTTGAACCGGCATTACTCTGAGGAACTGTGATTCTGGACCCTCCCACAGTCACAAACCACTGGTCGGTTGCTGCTGAGCAATTTTCCGAGGCCCAGGTTTTCCACCGTCACAGGGGTTTTTCTGGTGGGTGATGATGACCTTCTGACGTAGTGGAAGTTGTGTTGTTTAAAGAGGTGGTCCGACGATGAGGAGACCCGGTTGTCAGACAGTGGGGAAGTGTTGTCCGGGGCAGGAAGTCCGAGGGGGGAGCAGGACTGCGGGACGGAGGATGATGAGGGTGACAGACCCAAAGCTGGGTGAGAGGCCGGGTGAACCACAGTGCTTCTGAGACGGAGGAGAGTCCTCGACCAGAACAGGTTGGAAGAGGCCAAGATGGTGGGGCCAGACGGAGAGGCAGGGACAGAGATGGTGCAAATCAGCGCCAAATGTGTCAACTAGTGAAGCCCCGTGCGAGGGCTCTTGCGGCGAGGGCTAGATCTTCAGAAGTATGGAGGTTCTTTAAGGAAACACCCGGATGACCGACGGACTGTGGTTGTGCAAATTTGCCAAACCAGGCTCAGCAGGGGTTCCACACTACTAGCTTAACGAACACCAGTATGAGCAGGCATATGAATCGCTAAAACCCCACTCACCTCCGGCCGTGCCACCACGTGCTCCTTTCCCCTGTTGTCAGACCCCTGCCGGACCCTGCCACCAAAAAAAACCCCATCGTCGCCCTCCACGATCATCCACAGCATCCACAGGTCAGTCTCCATACCCCCAGACGCTGGAGAGCGGAAACGCAACTAGCAGTGCAACCACACGCACGCCCCAAGCCCTTAATGTGCACCTATCCAGATGCTTAGCCTGGAGGTGCTTGCCTATAGGCTAAGTAGAGGACCGAGGCCTTTAGCAAACCTTCATGGCGGCGGCCGCCCTCGGATTCGGTCCCCTGGCCGCACTACCTTTTCCAGATGTGCCGTCCAGACCCTGCACCAGATAGTGTCAGACACATTCATCCGTGCCCTGACCAACGACGGTTTCTTGACAAGGTCACCTGACCACGGACACCTGCCTCCTCCTCCTCCCACCCCTCCCCACCTCTCCTCCGAACTACACTCCGTGGGGCACGGCGCCCATCAGTCGGTTAGCTCTAGGCACAAGCAGCAGTGCGTCGCTAAGCGGACAGCAGGCGGTGCTCAAAAAATGCTGAGCCTAGGCGATTAAAAGGCACACCGCCAAGAGCATTAACAGGGCATCACGGCGGCAGACTGATCTGTGGCTGGCACGCTGAACATGAAGCCAGGCATGGTTGTGTGTGGAAAAACGGCCGTAACCTGCTGGTGGCGGCTCTGCAACTCGGCAGAGACACATGTGCCATGCCGGCCCATGTGTTAAATATGATAGTCAGCGTTTCCTCAAGGACATACCCCAATCTGTCTGATGCTCACGAAGGTTGCCGCCGCATCTGTGCGCATTTCAGGAAAGTCCGCACAGATGCTGCCACGCTCAGGGCAGGCGCGACGAAGCGCCGCCTCCCAAATAGCCGCTCACCGACTGTTGTGCGACGTGCCCACGAGGGTGCGAATTCAAAACATGACCATGTTTCCAGAGTTTACCAGCAGCGCGAGCGATTGAGACTGCCAGAGTCAACTTTCACCAGAACTGGTAGTCAGGTCAGTTCTCAGTCAGCTTCCTCAAGGTCTACAATGCGGAGTGGACGTGGATGTTGAATCTGTCAGGTGCTGAGTAACTTGGGAGTACACAGATGGTTCAGTGGCGATTGCCCGCCACCTCAGCATCACATCCCGCTGATTGACTGATTGAAAAACTCTTGATCAGCATGAAGTCGGAAGCTTTGCGCTCGTCACAAGAACGGGGGAAGAAGATTCCTTGTTGATAGCCAAGCACCCTCAGGTCTGTTTTCAGCGGCATATCGGAGGACGAGGTGGAGGTGGAGGTGGATTGAGGAGGAAGAGGAGGAGAATGTTGGCGGACAACAAGAGGGGACCATTGTTGAGTCCTTCACTGTTCAGCGTGTATGGGCAGAAACAGAAGAAAGAGGAGTTGGAGGAGTTGGAGGAGGAGGAAATGGCAGTCAGGCCAGTGAAGGGGAGTGAATTCTTAGCGTTGGTACTCTGGCGATTGCAGATTCATGCCTAGGCTGCCTATCCCGTGACCTCGCGTTCTTCAAAGAATTTATTCCAGAACGATACTGGGTGTTTCACTCTCCTGGACCACGGTACAAGCAAAATCTTCCACTCTCATCCCTGCAGAGTTGAAAGGAGTTGAGAATGCAGGAATACCAGCAGGCCCTGGTGCACAGCTGAAAACAGTATTTACCTTTCTGACAGCGCTTAGAGGCAGAGTCGCGTAGTTCTGCGGGACAAGTAGCGAAGGGAGAGAGGCGAGCAGGCAGCTTGTCCAGCATGGCAAGGGTACGATTTACAAGGGCTTTTGCCAGCTTTATGTCACACAGCAAGACACGGTCACACTGTCCCCGTTCGGCAGAGTAGGGCTGATCTTTACAGAAAGATGGGGAGGGAATACGTAGCTGACCATACCATCGTCCCCGCTCTAAATGATACAAGCTACTTCACAACTAGGGTTTCAAAGCTGGACATTGTGCACGAAATGGCGCTGTACGCCTTGGGGTTTGCCGCCCTGCACCACTAGGTCTTGTCCGAGCGGTGTTTTCAGGGCAGCTGGTGGCATCATCACCGATAAGAGTAAACGCCTGCGAATGACTGACAGCGCTGGACCGGCTGACGTATTAAAATGAATAAAGGCTGGATTTCTCAGATTCCAATCTCCACCAGCTGAAGGAGCTCAACCTGAATAATTGATCCACTCCTCCTACTCTCCTCATTTTCTTCCTTACTACTCCTATTTGACAGTTAATAAAGCAGAGGGAAAATGGCGATTTTTTGACAGGCCCACTGGCTCTAGCTATAGTATCTTTATGCATTTTAATTTTTCTGGGGGCACATACCGGTCCTCTGTTTTTAAACAATTTTGGGAGTGCCACATACAGGAACTCAATCTATTCCATTTTTCGGGAGGGCCACCTACCCGGTTCCTCTGTTTTAATCAATTTTGGGGAGGGAGTGCCACATTACAGGCACTCAACTATTCAATTTTTCTGGAGGGCCACCTACCTGCCTCTGGTCTTGAAAATTTTTGGATGCCACATACAGGCAATCAATCTATTCCATTTTACTGGAGGGCCACCTACTGCTCCTCTGGTTTGAAAAATTTTTGGGACTGCCACATACAGGCACTATCCAAATTAAATTGTCTCATAGCAGGCCTCCACAAGTTTGTCTCATTGCACCTCAAAAGTGTCCATATAGCTGCCTCCATACATCGTCCCTTTATCAAAACGGAGCGGTTGTGTCAGTCGAATTTGGGTGTTTTATGGATTCCACATCAACTTTGTTAACTTTGTCGCCACCCTGCTTGTGTATCACAAAATATACGGCAAACTTTTATCATACAAATAATTATTTCAGCGCCTTTCTTGCCGCATCTGTTTACATTCCCCTCACCCGCAATATCCCAAACTTATAGAACGATACTACACTTAATTGGTTGCAGGCTGGGACCGAAGTCTGACACTGGGGGATGGTCATATACTTGGCCGACGCAAGAGAATGCGGGGCCTAACCTCGGTCCAGGCTCAAGGCCTACTATACCTCCTCCCAACACTCTCCACCTCCTCTCCTCCGAATTACCATCCGTTGCGCATGCCGGGCCTAACGTCGTTAGATCTAGGCACAGCAGCGTGCCGTCGCTAAGCGACGCAGGCGGGTGCTCAAACTGCTGAGCCGAGGCGATAAAAGGC
The DNA here is from genome assembly GCA_019512145.1 of Engystomops pustulosus. Lineage (NCBI taxonomy): Eukaryota > Metazoa > Chordata > Amphibia > Anura > Leptodactylidae > Engystomops > Engystomops pustulosus. The sequence goes on from WNYA01000695.1 coordinate 76,846, forward strand.
CACCAGACCAAAGACTATTTTACAGGGCATTCAACATCAAACTTGTTAACTGTGTCGCCACCCGCTGTGTAATCAACAAATATACTTGCAAAACTTTTAAATTTACGAATTATTCAGCGCTCTGGGAATCTGTTACATTCCCCTCACCCGGCATATCCTAAACTTATAAGAAGCTACTACCACCTTGATCTATACAAAGGTTCTTAGAATGCGGTTTGGGGAGTGCCTCTAGACAAGGGCTTGGTTGGCGAAGCTCGTATGGAGAGGAGCAGCGCCAGCCCATGCAATATCCAACTAACATAGTTTTTTAACTGCAGCACCTTAATCTACTACTAGTAACTGCCTCCATACATGGTCCCCTTATCAAAACGAGCGTGTCAGGCCAGAATTTGGGGTTGTTTTCATTGCTTCCATGTTAAATTGTCGCCACCCTGCTGTTGTACTCCACCAAAATAACTGGCAAACTTTTATCATGAGTACCGAATTATCTGACGCTTCTTAGACTACCGCCTTTGGTTCCTCTCTGCCACCCATTGGTTGAACATGGTCCATATAGGGTTGTCGCATGACACTTTTCTAGCCTGCTGACGCTGCCTCTGCATGCTGTCCCCTATAGTGTCAGGGTTCAATTATTGGATGTTTTTGTTTTAGATGCTATCTAGCTTCATTCTGGCACTCTTTCCATGGCCCATGATGTGGCCATAATTTTGGCATAATGGGCGTCAGAAGCCTCAGAGGCCTCCCATGCATGCTTTCCCTTGCTGTTTTCCTGTCCATTTCCGTGGGTTTCCATCTTTTCGAGGTTCCCAGGTGTTTCGGCCAAGATTACATGTGCGAGCATTGGTCCCCTTGAAAAAATGCTTCGAGTCTACCATGACTTCAATGGGGTTCGTTATCGGAGAGGCACTCGGCATCGGGAAAAGTTCGTCCGAATAACGAGGTACCCGAGCATGTTTAGTGTTTGCTCATTCCTACTGCCAATTGTCCCGGTGGTCCTGACACTTTCTATCATAGCCAGCAGTGGTGAAGGGGTCCAGCTGATGGGCGCTCAGACCCTCGGTGACACACCCCCAACACAGCGAGCTGCCATGTCCTGGTGTCCTGACACCTTTCTTCATGACAGCAGTTGCGTGGGGTCAGATATGGGCGCTCTGACCACCTCTGTGATAACCCACATACAAAGCGAGCTGCATTGTCCTGGTTGTCCTGACATCTTATATCATAGCAAGCAGTGTCAGGGGAAGAATGGCGCTCTGGACACCCCTGGAATACACCCCCAATACACAGCGAGCTGCCATGTCTGGGTGTACTGACACCTTTCTATCTAGCAAGCAGTGGTCAGGGGTCAGCTTGGCGCTCTGACACTCTGTAAATCACACACCCCCATAACACATCGAGCTGCCATGTCCTGTGTGTCCTGACACCTTTCATTCATGCAGCAGTGGTAGGGGTAAGCGGGTGGGAGCTCTGACCCCTCGTGACTACCCCCTTACACAGCGGACTGCAGGTCCTGTGTGGTGCCTGACAACTTCTTCATAGCCAGCAGTGGTCAGGGTCCGCCTGGGCGCTCGGCCCCCTCTCGACTACTCCCCAAGACACAGCGGACCTGCATGCTGTGGTCTGACACCTGTATATCATAGTCAGCGTGGTCAGGGGGTCAGCATAGGCGCTCTGACACTCTGTGACACACCCCCTTACAAGCGAGCGTCATGTCTGGTGTCCGGGAAACCTTTCTTCTAGCCAGCAGTGTTAGGGTTCGCAGGGCGCCTGTTGGACCCATCTGTGACTACAACCCCCCATAACAGCAGTGTCATGTCCTGTGGTCTGACACTTTCTATCAAGAGAAGCAGTGGTCAGCTAGGGGGCTCTGACCCACTCTGTGAAAACCCCTTAAAGCGGCGTTATGTCTGTGCGTCTGACACATTTCATCATAGCCAGAAGGTGGTTCAAGGGGGTCACGCATGGGCGTATTGACCTTCTGTGGGAGCCTCCCCTAGTCCTTACTATCCCGTGTCCTGCTGTAAGATAACTGGCTGAAGCCGGAGCCTCCCCTTGTCCTAACTATCCAATGTCCTGCTGTAAGATAACTGGCTGCAGCGGGAGCCTCCCCTACTTATGTGGAGGTATTATTGTCTGCACAGTGGCATCTGACGTCTTGGTGGGTGTAGTTGGTACTTTAGAGGAGAGTACTTTGTGCTTTATTTCTGGTACTTGGTGCTTTTGAGCAGGTATTTGTTGCCCTTGGGAAGTATTTGTCTGTTATGAGTTTTATGAGTTGTGTGTTAAGTAAAAGATTTCTGTGCTTCCCAGGGATATGTACACTCTCAAAGGGGATTTGGTGCTCTTAGGGAGGTGTTTGGTGCATTTGGGGAGGTAGTTTTATTGGTGTATTGTGGTATTGGTGCTGATGAAGAGGGTATTGTGTTCTGCACTTGGTACTGGTGTTTTTGGGCCAGATGTTGGTGTCCTGGGGAAGGATTTGTCAGTTGGGAGGAGCTATGTGGTGCTTTGGGGAGCTGTTCAGGATGGATTTGGTACTTCTGAGGAGGGTTTGGTGATTCTTGGAGGGTTTGTGCTGCACTGTGTTATTTGGTGATTCCTTGGAGGTATTTTGTGCTGCAATGTGCTATTAGGTGCTCCTGATGAGGTGTATGGTGATTCGGTGGAGGTATTTTGTGCTGCACTGTGTTATTTGGTGATTCCTTGGAGGTATTTTGTGCTGCTTTATGTTATTTGGTGCTTCTGATGAGGTATTTGGTGACTCTGTGGCGGTATTTTGTTCTGCACTGTGTTATTTGGTGATTCGGTGGAGGTATTTTGTGCTGCACTGTTATTTGGTGATTCGGTGGAGGTATTTTGTGCTGCACTGTGTTATTTGGTGATTCCTTGGAGGTATTTTGTGCTGCAATGTGCTATGTGGTGCTTCTGATGAAGTATATGGTGATTCGGTGGAGATATTTTGTGCTGCACTGTGCTATGTGGTGCTTCTGAGGAGGTATTTGGTGACTCTGTGGCGGTATTTTGTACTGCACTGTGTTATTTGGTGACTCTGTGGCGGTATTTTGTGCTGCACTGTGTTATTTGGTGATACTGTGGAGATATTTTGTGCTGCTTTATGTTATGTGGTGCTTCTGAGGAGGTTTTGTGATCTGTGGCGGTATTTGGTGTCTGCAACTGTGTTATTTGGTGACTCTGTGGCGGTATTTTGTGCTGCACTGTGTTATTTGGTGATACTGTGGAGATATTTTGTGCTGCTTTATGTTATGTGGTGCTTCTGAGGAGGTATTTGGTGATTCTGTGGCGGTATTTTGTGCTGCACTGTGTTATTTGGTGATTCCTTGGAGGTGTTTTTGCTGCTTTATGTTATTTGGTGATTCTGTGGCGGTATTTTGTGACTCTGTGGCGGTATTTTGTGCTGCACTGTGGTAATTGCCACTTTTGGGATGGTTTGTTGTTTTGCATTAGAGTCTGTAAAGTCGCTAGGGTGTAGGCTTTGCCTTGTGGTATTAATTATTTGCTGCTGAGGCCAATAAATAGACCTGTTATTGGTGTATTCTATCGGGTGGCTGTTTGGCGGTGTTACTTATGCACAGTAAAGTTCTGTAATTTTCACAGTTTATAGTGGTGAGAATAAGGACCTGTACGGGTCTATTATTCAGTGTTATGTGGGTAGTTCCACCGATTGCTCTTGCCATGTGAACACTCTATGGCACTTGTATCTGGGGACTCCTTGTATAGTATGACACTATTATATGGGCACGGTGTGGCATTATTTTTTGGGTTTTGTGTGGCAAGTTTTAGCCAATGTATAACATTGCTACTAAGATATTACATAGTCCTAGAGTATTTCCGCGCTATTTGCCGGTGTTATTTAGGCACATTGTATGGCGATGGTAACCGGGCACCATATGGTACTGAGCACGGCCCGGTCTGTTCCCACCAATCGCATTTCCTACGGAGGTCTGTGATATACAACATTACCATCACCTATAGGTTATCAATATTAATTTTCAGAATTTTCCTCCCGGTTCTGTATTGTTTTCCTATGTAACGCGGGGCCGCGGCTGCATCTTTAGACCCAGCAATTAGCTCATGTTCTCAATCAATTCCTGCTAATGTTCCCAATCCATTTGCGGAGACCAATTAGGCAAAATGTCAGAGCAGAGCTCAAGTGCCGAATTATGTAATAGAAAGTGACCTTCAGCCGTCACTCCGCGCCTGAAATAAAACCGCACCCGCCGCGTTCAACCACACAGATTCCTCCACCTGGAAGTCGTCCAATCCTCATAAACACCCGGCACAAGAAGAAGTGCAAATAAATTAGTGCTAATGACTGACGAGGATTCTGCTCAGGTAATACCTGTCATTATACAAAACACAAATCCCAGAGGTTCACGCTTCTCAGAGAAATCTCCAACGTGTCACCCTGATAACCTTTACTGATGGCGCCGCTCCAGAAGTGGTGGCGCCGATCCAGAATACAGCCGTGACCAGTGACTCCAGCTCAGCTACGGTAGTCTGACGTACATCTGGATAAAAATTAGCTCTCCAGGAGATGCTGCCCCTCTGCTGTCACCTTTGGGAAAGGTAAGAACCCCACCCAGGGCCTAGGGCAGTGATGGCTAACCTATGGCACTGGTGCCAGAGGTGGCACTCAGAGCCCTTCCTGTGGGCACTCAGGCCATCACCAGAGATGACTCCAGGTATCTTCCTGCAGTCCCAGACAGCCCAGGACTTGCTGTGCACAGAGCTATTATAAAGTGACAGCTGTACCAGGGACTATTTTCTGCTTTATTGGTGCCTCAGGGGCTGGTATCAATGAAAACTGTGACAGAGCAGGGAGTATAGATCACAAATTAAATTTCTGTGTTGGCACTTTGCGATAAATAAGCGGGTCATTGTTGTAGTTTGGGCACTCGGTCTCTAAAAGGTTAGCCATCACTGGCCTAGTGTATGGTCCTAGAAGTGAGCCAGTGGATGAGGACTGGCTTGGTTGTGGCCTAGCCCCTCATGTCCTGGTAGCATAGTCCTAGTGTTGGCCTCTTCCATGCTCATCGGTGGGTGAAGCAAGAATTGGGGGTTGTGTGGTAACCCTGGGGTGCTCCCGGTGTATTATGGGTCCTGGCTGATGGTGCAGGGGGAGGTCCTTGGTGTTAGATTATATAACTTGCAAACAGGTCAGCAGCAGTAAGAGGCCGATCAACTTTCCTCTCTGGCCACATGCAATGGATGTCCAGTGTCTGGGCGAGGTGTCCATTCGGCTCAGGGGAAGGAACTGCTCATTATTCTGCATAAGTGGCCTCCAGGGCTGGGCAAATAATGTATGTGGAACTGTATCAGCTCTGCTGCATCAGCAGTACAAATCTGTTGGGTGTCTATATCAAATCTTTAGGACTCAACCACTGGAACATTCCGGGGAGCCAGCTAATAAAACAGCCTGCATGTGCACGTGACTTAAAATATAAACATCATTAGAATATGTACAAATGGCAATCGATCTATCCACTAGGACCAATAGATGTTGTTAACTAAATATGCAACCTATATAGGCAGAATTAGCTAAAGATGGGTTAAGAAAGCTGGGTTACACTCTGGAAAACCATGTCTCTGAGTTACAGCTCCTAGTAGGGTGATCAATCCTACTGGGTCCACTCTAACATGATTACCAGATACAGAATTTAGCAATAACCCCAACTCTGAGACATTGTAGAAGTATGTAGCTTTCACTGCCGGGCTCCAGGATACAACTGGGATCAGCTTAGCTGCAGAGCATATGGGTGCCTATAGAAGGCTGAAATAAAACTGTATTAAAATGAGTTCTCCTGCAGAAGCCGTGTCTCTAGTGCCACCTATTGGAAGATTACAGCTATTTTTGTAGTCTATGGGAGTCTGGAATACAACTGTCTGTTTTTCGGGTAACACTTTCTCCGGTGCCACCTTGTGGTAATAGCAAGTCCATGGCCACCACGTGGCACTAAAGGGTAGGTTCTGCTCTTCTTCTATATTAATGGAGAACTGACTTCTGTCGACGAAACCTCCTTTCTAAAGTCCATGAGAGAAGGGGGGTAAGTAATAACCTGTAGGCACTTATCTTCCTTTGTTCCATCACTGCTGCTCCGGCCACATCCGATAAAGTAAAGCACAGTAAAGCCGGGGGGAGGATCATCCCAGATGAGACCCCCAGGCTGGTATCACTCCCATGTTCCAGGGTCCACTTAGTGTGTACATCATCCATGACCTCCCCATGTGAAGTTATATGAGACTATTGATCCCGGAGATCTTTACCTCCCCCCATTGTATCACATTGCGCCCATAGATGCTGCGAGTCACAACGTTTCCATCTATGGGTTTTGGACTATTTTGACAGGAGGTGATGGATCTGTGTACTGAGAGGGAGGAATAGACTCTACTGCAGGAGCTTTAATAATTCATATCCCCAGAGACATCCCCCTCTTAAAGGGATGTGTATTTATAAATAGATCACAGTACACGGTGGTCTCATCTCCAGGCACATATCACGTTCACCACCTCTGTACCCCCCCACTTCCTGAAGTCTATAGTTGGAATAAAACACAAGAAGTTTTTGATGCCGTTTTTGGTGCCAGGAGGAGGGACATCAGTGCATTTACTAATCAGTTTGGTTAAACAAACTGCACAAAATCTGCATATGTGTTTCTTGTCTGAGATAGACGCTGGCTTGTCTGGATGACTGACGTAGAACTCAATGATGAAGGCCTTGGCCAAAGATGTCAGATACAGTAGCCCCCTATACACAGGTAAGATTCCAAGTATTGGGGCCCCCTCCATCGTGAGAACAGAGGTATCAATGGGACCCCACATTTTCCATGTTTAACTCATGGTTCTATTAAAATTGGAGAATAGGACACTCAAGTCTCCATGCTCAGACTGACCCTCTATTCAGATGAGGGAGTGGACCCCCAATGTCAGTGCTTTGTTGGCCTTTCTATTAAGATGGGGATCCCCAATCTTCAATCTGGACCCGCTTCTCCATATTGAGATGAAAAAGAACCACAATTCTCTATTCTGGACTTGGGCGCTATTTAAGCAGGAGGAAAAGGACCCCCATTGCACATCTTGGACCTCCTGCTCCGTGAGGGACCCCAATTCCTTTCAATTCTCAGCCATCTAATGCTTCATTTAGAGGGAACAATTGGACCCCCCTTGATAGGTGCAGCCACCATTCAACAAGTTATCCCTTCTCCTATGGATTGGGGATAACCTAAAACCTTCACCCAACCCCATTATGCCGTTATGGACAACACCCGCTCTCCTCCATACATGATACCTTCCCACTTTGGAGACTTCCAAGTCGTAATCCATTGAGGGTTGTACGCCATGACCCCTTTAAATTGAGTAGCAATCGGAGGTCCACCTAGTAATGTGATATTTGTGGCAGATTAGAAGCTGAATGAGGGTTGATGTCACCTTTAAGCGCAGTCTATAGCAGGCGAGAGCTCATGATTGCAGAATGTAGCCCAATTATGTGAACTGCAGCGTAATTGTCGGCTTTTCTATAGACTGTAATTTCACTCCTAGAAAGCGGCTCTCTCCAGAGACTCTATGATCTCACCACATAACTTACAGTTTTACAGTTTTTTTTACTCTTTATACTGTAAATTCTCGGTGGAAAAATTTGTAGATTTTTTGATCAGTTGTCGGATACAGATTTATGGTTAATGGGGTTATCCATGGACGTGGGAGGTTAAAGCTTCTGTTCTAGACTCCGTTATGGGCCCCGCCAATTCCATGGGTGGCTTTTAGGATAAATCTTACTCTGCTTCCATGGAATTATATTAACCGCTTATCCTTTGGGAACACACCGTTGGTCTCCCCTCTTTTCAGCATCAATGTGGACCCCAACTTTGATGGAGAACCACTGCAGTGTAACCCAGTCACCAGCTTCTTTGTGCTCTCCACCTTCCTACAGCCTTGAATCCTTCCCAGTTCTGCATTTTCATTGTATTTTTCCCAATTCGATGTTTTCTGGCGACGACCAGACATCAATATTACAAATTCTCCTGCCCTGCAGCATTCGCGAGCAGTCTTCTTAACAAACAACTTTGTCCTCTCCCTCAAGGTTGCGCGTAGTCAACCCTTTTCCTTCCTGTCACTCGAGTTCATGTTCCTTCTGCTGACGGCTTGATTCTTTGGCCGCTGCCTCTGCAAGGCTCGCTGCAGCCTAGGTCAGTCATGCAAGGGTAACCTAGTCGAAGGCGAGTGCTGCTGATGCAGATAAGTGCTGCTATATTGTCTACACGTTCTGGATGGAGCACTCTCTCGTCCATTAACTGGATTCCACTATCTCTCTGCAGAGCTCTCACCTGCCCAAGTCCCTGGGGATCATGGAGTATTTGTGATTTATTACACCTGACTTTTCTTCATAGTCCCATTTCTCCTGACTCTTCATCACTACAAGGGGAGGGGGGGATCAAATCTGAGAGCACCTTAAAGGCTTAGATATTTTTAGAGTGGATCCATTACTTGCATTCTCTGCATTGCAGCCTAAACAGCCTCTGACGCATTTTGGGTAACTGAGAATATAAGGCTATTCTCGGTTGTGTCCAGCAAGTGGTACCAGGCGCAATCATCGGGCTTCAACTACTCAAGACAATGGGGCACATTTACTTACCCAGCCGACGGAGTTCACCCAACGTGCATTGTCCAACTGTGCCGCGATTCACTAAGATCGTGCGCCTGATATCCTGCATGTGTCGCTTCCCCACTCAGGTCCGCCGGAGTTTCCCATCCTCTTCCTGGTGCATGTAAGTGCATTGGATGTGACACAATTTGAATGTTAAATCCCGCGTTCAGTCCGAATCACTCGGATCGTCCCACGGCCCAACCCTCGATTTCTGTTGCATTAAAGCCGGTGCCAGTGCGCCACAATCTGATCGCGTGCGACATAATCCCCTTCTAAATACCTGTCAAAGCGGCGCAAGTCCTGAAAACGTCGGTAAGTCCGGAAATGCGATTCGCAGACCCTTAGTAAATAAGCAGGTTTTCACGAAACTGGTTGTATCCATCAATGTTTTCATCTGTTGTCTTCTTCAATGATTTAGGTCTTCTGACACCATCAAGGGATTGGCCCAGTCATGCTTTCCCTTAACCATATTAAGGATAATGGTAAACCATGGAAACTACATCCCCAACCACCATCACCACCCATACTCCCTCGTCATCCTCATAGCACTTATAGGACAGAAGTTATGGCGATAACTACAGCCAGTGTCAGCCATGACACCTATAAGACCATGACCACAAAACAACCATCCAATAATGGAGGCTCCTAGTCATGTGCACCCTTCTATGGCCAATCATAAAGGAAGAGCAAAGAGGCACACATATAAGAGTGAACAACTTAACACTTTTAGAGAACACCCCCTGAGCTCTGAACTTGTAGCTACACCAGTCAACATATACACTGCAACTTATACATATACAAACTGCATCTTTATTGACCGGTTATTTTATGATGATTTCAGTTCTTGGCTTATTGGTCTTTGATTTTCATTTTCATTCACATTAACACATTAGTATTATATTAACTTATACATCATATTATACTATTATATTTCATATTGGAACATAAATCTGGGAATTGAACTTCTTCATTTTTTAAATCCATGAGATGTTATTTCAGCTTTGAAAGAAAGAAAGGAAGGAGCCCCAAGCACACAAGCCCAAGCATTGAAAAGACAGAGGAACTTCACAGGGAACACCCACTGAGCTCTGAACTTGCAGGTGCACCAGTATGCATGTGAACAGAAGCCGCTTTGTAAAAAGAAGACAAAAAAATAAGAATGTGACCTCATTACATGTTTTAAAATACATTTTCCATTGGCATGCATGTATGGGATTGTCCCATTGCTTATGATAGCTCATACTTTCAGTTCATCTTCAGTTGACCGTTTCATAAACCTGAAAAATTAACCTTCTTGCCTTTTGACATCCAGCCGGAGTAAACCACAGGATTTTGTTGGATATATTCATGTCCTTCCTACTCAGCTGTGCCTCCAGCACTGGAACGAGAAGGACGTTGGCTGTGGGTTATTCAATGAAGAGAATTCCTGATGGATGAGGGAGCTGATTTCTCTTGCCCATAACACACAGCCAGTGTCTCTCTCATTCATGAGAGAAGGGTCAGTGATGTAGCATAAGTTTAGTCCCCAACCCTTTGTGAAACAGGAAGCTGGTCGCATAGTTGATCTGGAAAACATGAATATGCATAGATGGTGAGTCAACTTTGTGAAAGACATGGTGGCTCAGTGGTTAGCACTACAGCCTTGTAGCGCTGGGTGTCCTGGGTTCAAGTCCCATCCAGGTCAACATCTGCAAAGGGTTTGTATGTTCTCTCCGTGTTTGGGTGGGTTACCTCTGGGTCCTCTGGTTTCCTCCCACACTCCAAAACATACTGGTAGGATGATTGGATTGTGAGCCCCATGGGGACTGATCATGGGGACTGATCAGGCAAGCTCTGTGTAGAGCTGCAAAATCTATCAAAAGATAGGTTAATTTGGATTTCCCTTCTATTCTATTCTTTGTATCTGTGCAATCCAGAGGATTATTATTAGTTGGTGATTAACTTTTTTAATTTGTAAAAGCATCTTTACAGTGAACACGTTCCGAGCTCTGAACTTGCAGTCACACCAGCAGAAATATGAGGAGAAGCATCAGCAAAAAATCAGAAGAAAAAAAAACTATGTCACATATAAGAAGAGAATCACTGAACCCTAAGTGACATATTTTTGGTGATTTGTTGCTCCGGTTTCCCCTGTACCGGTACGCCGCTGCGTTGGGCCGCTGCGTTGGGCCGCTGCGTTGACCTTCATATACAACCGGAGAATGAAGTTCTCCTTTGTGTCAGGATTTTATTGGTTTGTTTTACCCGCTTCAGCCGCTCAGTGATTTAGACGACACGCTCCTCAAACCTGACTTTTTCGATAGAATCTTTTAATCTGAAATTTTTATTTCTTCTCATCCTAAGGAGGGGAAACAGGTGGAACCGCACAGAGTTGTGTCTCCTTCTCTGTTCTGCTTGGTTACGATGTATCCACCTCTTAGAAATTGCCTTAAACAAAAAGATGTAAAAGGAAAGGTCCCCGGGGGACGGAGCCGATCCAGAGACGCTGGCGGGAGAGAGACGCTCGCCGGGTTATTGAGAAAAATGTGTCCTTTCAGCGACGCTGCTCCGGCCTGACCCCCCGCCGGCCCCCGGTCCAATCAGGTGGCATTTTACAGCAGATGGTGTGAATATTGATGAGGGAACACAGAGGAAGAAGTAATAAAAGATTCACAACATGAGGAATAATGTATGGGCAGCCATGCATGGGAAGGCTGGGGAGCCATGGGGGGGACTCCGAATCCGAAATATAGGCCTATGGAATGTGGATGGTGCAGCCCCCCCCTCCCCTCTCCGGACACACGGGGAGAATTCTCCATTGTACAAATGTGTTTCAAGTGTTTCTTTCACATCGTGGATCTATAGTGAAATTCTTTACATCAGAAGAGGTTTTTTTATAAGAATACTTTTAGAATTTTGGGTGAGAGAAAGAATGTGAAGATTCAGGAAATTTTCATTTTCTGCAGATTCATTTTCCAGGTGAAAGGAGTCACAGCAGCCAGGTGATATATGAACACGAAGAATGGAGACCGGAGGAGAAGACAACAAAGAAGAAGGACCCAGGGGATCCGAGCCCACAACAATACTACAGGACCCCCCATACACAGCGAGCTGCCATGTCCTGTGTGTCCTGACACCTTTCTATCATAGCCAGCAGTGGTCAGGGGTCAGCATGGGCGCTCTGACCCCTCTGGAATGACGCAGATTGAAGGACCAGTAATTTAGCAGTTTTTTTCATAAACCTTGTACAATTCTGAGTGATTCTCCTTCAGACAAAATGCCATCACATGAAATACAATCTGTGTCTAATTAGATATAATCTCTATTCATACAATTACTGACAAGGTTGGCGAGCGGCGGGCACTGCCAGTCTGTGCTGCGACTACATTGACCATGAATCACATACAAGTAACAACCAATTAGCCTGAATAACTCATTAGCAGCTGCTGCCAGGAATCGAGAAGTTAATTAATTAAGAATTATTTTTTTATCAAAATTTGACGCACATCATTAAGATGTCACCACAGCAGCGCAACAAGGTCTATCAGAGAGGAGGGGGGAAATGCTGGGGTAATCTCTAATAAAGTCCTAATAGTCCTGAAAAAGGACTACAAGTCACATCCAGAAGGGACATCAAAGAACAGCGGTGCCATCACTGAGAATACAGCCTATCCATCACTAGAGAGCAGCGGTGCCATCACTGAGAATACAGCCTATCCATCACTAGAGAGCAGCGGTCAGCATGGGTGCTCTGACCCCTCTGTGACTACACCCCCCATACACAGCGAGCTGCCATGTCCTGTGTGTCCTGACACCTTTCTATCATAGCCAGCAGTGGTCAGGGGTCAGCATGGGCGCTCTGACCCCTCTGTGACTACACCCCCCATACACAACGAGCTGCCATGTCCTGACACCTTTCTATCATAGCCAGCAGTGGTCAGGGGTCAGCATGGGCGCTCTGACCACTCTGTGACTACACCCCCATACACAGCGAGCTGCCATGTCCTGTGTCCTGACACCTTTCTATCATAGCCAGCAGTGGTCAGGGGTCAGCATGGGCGCTCTGACCTCTCTGTGCCCCCCAGCATCCTCCAGCCTCATCCTATTGTCCCCCAGCATCCTCCAGCCTCATCCTATTGTCCCCCAGCATCCTCCAGCCTCATCCTATTGTCCCCAAGCATCCTCCAGCCTCATCCTATTGTCCTCCAGCCTCATCCTATTGTCCCAGTCAACCCTGTCCTCTATCCTCCTCTCCTTCAACCTCCTCTTTTACACATTTACTCCTCCTTGCTCGCACCAATTTGGGGCGTTAGCTGCAATACTTAACCCTGCTGTATGGAGAACGCTCTGTCTGTGACGCCTCTCCATACCCCCCTTGCCTCCTGCTGACGTACTGTTACTCCAGTCAGTGGTATTGGGTTAATAGCTGATCTCCAAAACAACCCCTTCAGGTTACACATATAAATACACTCTAGTCACACATAGACACATGTACTCCATCATACACTGACATGTTACACTATGACATAAGTGGCAGTCACCTATTCAGTTATTTATTGGTGTCTCCTGTGGAGCCCTCAGTCAGCAGAGGGTTAAATGTGGGGAAGAGAGGACACAGCACAGAGCAGGAATAAGAGGAGTCAGAGCACAGAGTACACAGCAGGATTACCTCTTACTTGTGAGGCTGCTCCCACCTGCAGCCCTGGTGTCAGACATCTCTCCCTCTGTCCTCTCTGTGACCCGACAACTGAACGGAGCTGCAGAGGAGACTCTCACACTGTGCCCCATATCAGCTCATCTCCTGCTGCTGTGACCCGGGAGATTGTGTCTCTCAGGCAGAGACTGACACTGGGGGCGGAGCCGGCACTGAGGAGGCAGAGACTGACACTGGGAGCGGAGCCTGCACTGAGGAGGCAGAGACTGACACTGGGGGCGGAGCCTGCACTGAGGAGGCAGAGACTGACACTGGGGGCGGAGCCGGCACTGAGGAGGCAGAAGACTCAGCACTGCCAGGTATAATAAACACTACAACCTGCAGCTCCTGCCACGTGTTCTCCGCTCTGCATTGTGTCCGGACCACAAGCCAGTTGTTCCAGGACAATGCAGAGCTTATCGGGACATTATCTTATCTATCCGGGGCAGCGGGGCAGGTCTGAAAAACCGTGACTGTCCCGTCAAAAGCGGGACGGTTGGGAGCTATGCCCATACACAGCGAGCTGCCATGTCCTGTGTGTCCTGACACCTTTCTATCATAGCCAGCAGTGGTCAGGGGTCAGCATGGGTACTCTGACCCCTCTGTGACTACACCCCATACACAGCGAGCTGCCATGTCCTGTGTGTCCTGACACCTTTCTATCATAGCCAGCAGTGGTCAGGGGTCAGCATGGGTGCTCTGACCCCTCTGTGACTACACCCCCCATA
>WNYA01000695.1:90999-123722 GCA_019512145.1 Engystomops pustulosus
GCCCATGCTGACCCCTGACCACTGCTGGCTATGATAGAAAGGTGTCCTGACACCTTTCTATCATAGCCAGCAGTGGTCAGGGGTCAGCATGGGTGCTCTGACCGCTCTGTGCCTACTACCCCATACACAGCGAGCTGCCATGTCCTGTGTGTCCTGACACCTTTCTATCATAGCCAGCAGTGGTCAGGGGTCAGCATGGGTGCTCTGACCCCTCTGTGACTACACCCCCCATACACAGCGAGCTGCCATGTCCTGTGTGTCCTGACACAGAGGTGGTGCTATAGAGGAGGAGCTACAGAGAAGGAGCTATAGAGATGAAACCATAGAGTAGGAGCTGTGGAGGAGGAGGATGAAACCATAGAGTAGGAGCTGTGGAGGAGGAGCTATAGAGATGGTGCTATAGAGGAGGAGCTATAGAGTAGGAGCTAGAGAGGAGACATCTAGTGGAGGAGTCTCTAGTGTAGTCCGGATTCTGCTGTACCGATGACACTTATATAACACAGAAATGAATCAGTATTTAGTTTATTATGTGCAATGGTCAAAATATTACAAAAATAACTTCTCTACATCAGGATTACAAGATATAGGATATGTCAGATATGATATCGCACCAGCATCACTCACAGCACTGCTCGTCCCCAGGAGCTCACAATCTACGGCATTTGTACTATATTATCCATTTTAAGAAATTAATGATTTATCGTTAATTTATTTGGCTTCAGTGTGAGAATGATGGGGGTCAACCCAAAATACTGCCCCCCCCCTCCTCCCCATCATCCACAGAGAGGAAAGTCATAGAGAGCTGAGGATCCTCATATACGGTGGGGGCTGTAGAAGGGGCTTCCCTGGGCACCAGCAGCATTAGGTCTCATCCTGTAATAAATGGGCTTAGTCTGTCAAAGAAGTTACTTCCCTTAACCAACACATAGAAGGGGGGCGCTATTTCACATAGATCAAACCAATACCCTGTTGCTCGGTGGTACTGCAGAAAAAGAAATTAAATTATTTATAATAAACGTTTATATTTTTCATATGTTTTATAGGTTTTAAAAATCTCTCTTTAAGAATAAAATAGTCTTTATCTGTGATGCAACAACAAATCTGATAGACCTAAACACTGTCCTTTACTGGTGGCCTCAGCCGTGATGGTAGAGCCAGATATCCCAGGATTCATCTCTTCGCCCCGCAGGAGGTTATCAGTACAAAGCGTCATTCTCCCGAGAAGTTTGTTTTCGTTTTCACTATTCATTGAGATTCTGTAAGGAAAAATAATGGAAAAATATATATAAAAAGTATATACTCGAGTATAAGCCGACCCGAGTATAAGCCGAGACCCCTCATTTTACCACCAAAAACTGGGAAAACCTAGTATAAGCCGAGGGTGGGAAATCCATTGATCACAGACCCCCCCCCCTTAGTATATATTCAGCAAGCCCCCAGTAGTATATAGCCAGCAAGCCCCCAGTAGTATATAGCCAGCAAGCCCCCAGTAGTATATAGCCAGCAAGCCCCCAGTAGTATATAGCCAGCAAGCCCCCAATAGTATATAGCCAGCAAGCCCCCAGTAGTATATAGCCAGCAAGTCCCCAGTAAGTCCCGAGTAATATATAGCCAGCAAGCCCCCAGTAGTATATAGCTCACCAGCCCCCAGTAGTATATAGCCAGCAAGTCCCCAGTAGTATATAGCCAGCAAGCCCCCAGTAGTATATAGCCAGCAAGCCCCAGTAGTATATAGCCAGCAAGACCCCCCCAAGTATATAGCCAGCAAGTCCCCAGTAGTATATAGCCAACAGCCCCCAGTTAGTATATAGCCAGCAAGCCCCCAGTAGTATATAGCCAGCAAGTCCCCAGTAAGTCCCCAGTAATATATAGCCAGCAAGTCCCCAGTTAGGTAAAAGTTTTTATACTTTACAGATGTAATTGAAGCTACGAGCAGAGGGGAGAGGCTGGGGAGCAGCTCAATGCCAAGAACTAAGAGCACAGCAGTGTGAGGACACACCTCAAATGTACTTGCATAAGTTACAATTCTGGAATACAACTCAATTTTCCACAGTCCTGCTGCTACTTACAACATATATAATGTAGGATTACACATCGGAATGTGCAAATTGTATGTTAAACTCCATTGTGTGTGGAGTATAATGTCGTATATATCCCACCTTGTAGACCGAGGTTGTCCCCCGGGCGCTCAGCTCTTCTCCATTGTTTATGATTGCTAAAAAGTGACGGCATTGAAGAAATTGATATACAGAAGAACAGATGACATCACAATATTCCTGCAACAATGGGGCCCATTTACTAAGGGTCCGTCGGACGCATTTTCGTCGTGTTTACCGATGATTTCCGTTTTGCGCCGAATAGCCCTGAGATTTTGGCACACGCGATCGGATTATGGTGCATTGGCGCTGGCTTGCACGCAACAGAAATTGGGGGCAGGCCGTCAGACAACCCGACAGATACGAATAACGAGCGGGATTTAACAATTAGAAATGTGTCGCAAGACACGCACTTACAAGCACCGGGAAGAAGCAGGTGAACTCCGGCAGACCTCGGCGCAGAAGCGACGGATGCAGGAACTCAGGCGCACTCAGGTGTCCGAATCCTCATCGGACAACACACCGCGGGATCACGACAGGACCGGGTAAGTAAATCTGCCCCAATGTATCTTATTCCTAATCTCTCCTGTCTGTTATAGGACCCTGTTCCTTCCACCACTTTAACACGAGACCCCACACACACTTCGAGACCTCACTCAACACTCACATGATTGTGTGCCCCTCCACAAAGCCAACACACTCCTTTCCTGAAATATTCTGTGCTGCTGTGGTCGCCCATTTTTTTTT
Organism: Engystomops pustulosus; assembly: GCA_019512145.1. NCBI lineage: Eukaryota > Metazoa > Chordata > Amphibia > Anura > Leptodactylidae > Engystomops > Engystomops pustulosus. Next base: position 93,843 of record WNYA01000695.1, read on the forward strand.
CCAATTTTAAAAAATTAACACCTGGCTAATTCATCTACCTCTTCACATCATGACACAACTGTAACCATATGGAGATAACTGCCTGATCCTGGGGGGTCCCTCAGCCATTGGCAGATAGGGGGTCCCAGGATTATCCATACTTCAAGTCATCCTGGAGAGCCCATAAAAATCAAATCACAGGACAGGCTCTTTCTGTGCTTCTGTGGGACATTGGGGAAGTCTTAAAGGGTGGCCAATCTCAGAAGTCCTATTACTGTGGGGCACCTCAGGGGGCATTCGCTGGGGGTCTCAATGGTAAGTCTCCCAACAATAAGACATTTGTATAGGAGATAAAAACCCCTATTTTCTCTTATTAAGATATTAATGACTAGACAAGTCACTGCCCTTACAAAATCATCACAGTCCTCTTGTGCTGCAGGGGCCATTTCCATCATCCGAAAGTTCTGTTCTGCTAAATTTCATCAAACTGCCCCATCATGTGATCCCGGACCCCACTGCAGGATTATACTGAGTGATTGGGGACATCACTGCCTCCTGCAAGGTGAACACACTCCTCCTCTGCTGCTGTTATACTTATAATGTCGCTGCCTTCAGGTTTTTACCTTCTTGTCTTTTCTTCATGTTTCTCCTGACAAAGCAGAAAAGAGCGAGAGCGATGAGGGAGAGGATGAGGAGGTTCCCGGCTATGAAGGCTCCGAGGAGTGTGAAGTTGATGTCTCGGGCATCTAAAATAAAGTAGACACAATCTGCTACACATAATCAAGTGCGAATATACCAACAACTGGACCTTAGTGATGTCAGAGGAGAGACCCCTCATAGCAGACTGACCCTATCACCCTTCCCACAGCTATGATCAGTGACTCAGCTTAAGGTCAAAGCTCAGTTGAGTCTATGAGAATCCAAAATCTACTGTGTGTCTCCCCTGGTTGTTACATCCTCCCCTCCTCTGTCTATTCGATATTCTTTACACTGCAACTTGGATTATACTCTTCAGATTATCGGTATAACATTGCAGTGGATTTACCCCGATGGATGGATTTGGGATACTTATTCGATTTGCAAGATCAAGAATGGGGTTTACACAGGATTGACCTCAGCAGTTAAGTGACCATTGGCTATATTAGAGGAAAGACCCCCCGAATCAGACTGACCCTATTACCCTTCCCACAGTTATAGGACCAGCATCAGCACTGCTGGGCAAGTGCCAGGGCCCACAGCTGCTGGGGGGGGGGGGGGGGCACATAAAGAATCTATACATTTTCGCTATACATTTTAGTGAATTTACCCATTTACCAACATAAGGATTGCCCTGGGGCCACAAACTAATTGCCCTGGAGCAAAAATGGAGTTTTCATGGATTGACCTCTCTAGTCATGTGACTAGTGATTATAATAATTAAAATGAATTAAAATAATTTAGCAATTATTTACCGGAGTGAGGGGAAGGAGCCGTCACCACCTCTGGAGCCGGGGTTGGAAATGTCTCTGAAATAAAATCAAATAATTTAATATTATATATTCACATCAAAAGTCTTGGTTATGTTAGCAAAAGAGGACAATTTGGACAATTCCTTTTAGTTCGGATGTTCTCCCATCTATAAGAGGATAACAAGGTGACAGTCTGTGCTGAGACCTCCAGAAATTGTATGGGAACTCAGCATATGTGATATAACCCTATAGTGCCCCCGCAGGACAAGTGAAGTATTACAAAGTTTACCTCTAAATAAATGTCTGTCATTGTATTACAGGAAAGTGTTGGGTCCTACAGCTTTGGGCAGATAGGACCCTTCTATTAACTAAAAATTCCCTACTGGAAACTACCATCAAAATCCATCATGATAAACACTTACAGCCACCGTGATAAAGAAAACACACAAAATCTTACCAATGGAGACTTTGTCTTCCGGAATTTCATTTTCAGCTGTAACAATGTGACAGTAATCAAAGAATATTACAATTGTAATTATATAATTATAATGATGTAATACAGCGATCTCATAGTACGATGTTGACAGAGATAAAACTTTATTCACAACAATAATAAGAACAGTGGATTATCAGGCAGGCATCAGGTTATTGTGGAGAGAACTGTGCAGTCATATAGATAGAGCTGCACAGTTCTCTCTATCTCCTCTCTGCTTTCATATCTATAATCAATGTGGGAGTTTACAGGCCAATGGAGGAGCCTGGAGAGGTGAGAGGTCAGGAAGGGGTAATCATTGGACCCTTCCCCTTCCCACGGCAGATATTTTACACTAAACAATATAACTGCTTTACAAGATACTGGAAGAAACATTGTATTCACTGTTTTCTATTACAAGTTGTGAAAACCCTTCTAAAACACTTGGTGGTAAATATGGTGGAAGGGATTTAAGTTTTTCGTAAACTGATACATTTGCCCAAATGATTCTAAAATTTTAATTTTCTTTTTTTTTTTGTAAGTGGTTTTTGGAAGAGTAGATGTCAGAGTGCGGCAGGCATCCTGGTGGTCGCACCTTGACTAATCAGACTCTTACAGCAGTGAGATATTTTCCCACAACCTTACAAGTGCAGAATATACCCTGTGACTGAATCGCTCTGGGACAATCATGTAATTCCCATCTTGGCCCAATATCACTCGCTACTCACATTGCAGAATAATATCAACAAAGTCGCTTGTGTCCCCGTGGGGATTCCAGGCCGAGCAGCTGTACGTATTAATATCATTGGGAGGGACGTCCATCAGATACAGCTCCAGCCCCTGCCCCGTCACACTGCTGACCACAGTATTCTCTCCCCTCGTCCAAGTCACGTAAGCTGCGGGGTTACTCATCACCGAGCAGTTAAGGCTCACAGACTCGCCCTCATTCAGGACCAGGGTGTGGTTTGCTTTAATTCCTAGGAAAAATATGGAAAAATAATCATGGAATTAAAATAAATATAAAATATAAGCAGCAGGGTAGTGGGTCCTAGAGATAAAGGAAACAAAAAACTTCCAGACATGTATAAGGTAGAATCTGAATACATGTATCTGATATTATGCTGTTACTGTCTGCTGTGAGAGGGGAGGAAAGAGCTGCTTCAGTAGTATAACAAAATACATAATATCCTAAAATGATGGTTAATATAACAAAAATCTAGCAATACCATGCATGAAACTGGAGGCATCTAGGATACAAACCATGCACACACCAGAGAACATGTCATTACCTGAGGAACCAATATAAATATTTATAGAGGGGGGATCTGAAAATAATAAAGAAGATCAATATAATGTACAAAGTAAAAATATCACATGAGAAACACACAGATGCCCACATATCCAGGTATTTAGGTCCTGTCCATTAGCACTCAGGATACATTTTACTGTATATCAAATGCCCCAGTTTGGGTGTCTGGTACAACACCACCACCAAGTGGCAAGAATAGGTCTGTACATAGTGCCTTATATGTACGTTGTTAACCCAAAGGTTTATACTTTTGCTTACAATATATTTGTAATATTATGTATCTTTCCTGAGGCTTCACAGGCTGTGATTGGCTGGCACCTTGTGTTGTCTAGACAGAGGAGGTCTATAAGTATAGGCACTGCCTGGAGCTGTGGCCATTTTTCTGGTTCTTAGTGTATTGTTACTACACTGTATGCTGACTCAGCTCCCTGGAGATTATTGCCAGCCAAGTTGACCACTGGTCCAGGTTGAAGTTCCAGCTACAAAAGGACTTTTCCTACTGTCGGAGTCGGCTAATCTATAGCCATGCTAGTCCTCAGAGGAAGGAGTTGGTTGTCAGCCTGTTACCTGCAGCATCCACAGTTTTTTTCACTAAAGGAACAATGGGGGTCATTTACTTAGGGCCCGATTCGTGTTTTCCCGACGTGTTACCCGAATATTTCCGATTAGCGCCGATTTTTCCTGAATTGCCCCGGGATTTTGGCGCACACGATCGGATTGTGGCGGATCGGCGCTTACCTTCACCCAGGGTAGGACGGTGAACTCCAATGCAATCCGATGGTCTTCAGCTCAACAGCGACACCTGGTGGACGTCGGAGGAACTGCCTTAGTGAATCCCGGCCGGACCCGAATCCACCGCATACACCGAATCCACCGCCGCTGGATCGCGAATGGACCGGGTAAGTAAATCTGCCCCAATGAGTTTTTTGAGCTCTCCATTTGCTGTGTGCATCTCTAGCCACTACATCATAGGCCTCCCTTGTACCATCTGCCGGGATTTGTGGCCTGATCTGGGAGTACACCAGGGGTAAACCTTAATTGTGATGTGGCCTCTTCTTGCTTCACCTTACTAGCCCAGACGGGAGTGGACGAGGCTAAAAAATATTAAATAAAAATATAAACACATGGAGATTTCCCTTGCGGTGACCTGTATATATATAACGGTTTATGGGATGAGTAATGGCGCTGTGCCCGGGGAGGGATTTAGTGATCTCGGGGTTTGACGTTACGTGGCACAGAGTCAAGTTTGTCCAGAACATTTCAGGCTCTTGAGAAATGTGAGCGGTAAATCATGTGGCCGCAAAACAGCCGGGAGCAAAAAGGTGTCAACATGTAACGATCACAACTTATGTGGAATAATAAATGGTTCTGCAAACGGAAAATGGAGCCAAAGCAAGTTTACACGGGAAATAGAGGATGAGTTACAATGTTCAGTTATAGACTCCTGACCTACCTGTAAGAGTGGTAGGTACTGCCCCTGCACAGCTGTGTAATCAGACCTGTGTGCATCCTGGAGCAGCAAGACTTTGAAATATAGATTAAAATTTCAGGTATGTAGCTTTGCCCAAGTGCACTAGGGGTGTTTCCTCACACTGCTGCACTCTCAGATCTGAGTGGAGGGGGGGGGGGGGTTGTCCTCACACTGCTGTACTCTCAGGGGATGTGTCCTTATGCTGCACCTTCAGGTCCCAGGGGGTGTGTCCTCACCCTGCTGCACTCTTAGAGGGTGTGTCTTTATGCTGCACCTTCAGGTCTCAGGGGGTGTGTCTTCACACTGCTGCACTCTCAGCTCTCAGGGGGTGTGTCTTCACACTGCTGCACTCTTGTTCTGAAATGTTAAGCACACTTAATGAATCGGAATGGGAATTTGCACAAGTTTTTATGCCCTTTTAATAAAAGGTGCTTGTTGTAACTCTAACTATCCCCCATTTTTCGACCCCCTTTTAAGCGGGAGGAGTGTGGGATACATGTGGAAAGCATAATTTAAACATTGATTTGTAGTGGATTCCTTCTAGAAAGATAGAGTGCATGGAGCAGAATTCCAATACCTCACAGGGACATCTGGTCAGTTTGCTGGCCAATGTTGTGTAAGCAGACATGTTTCCTATCCCTGACAACACGTCTCGTTGCTCTTTGTCTGAGAGATTTCAGCACGTATCACGTGAATATTAGTGGGAAGCTGAACATTGACCCTTGGTCTGCAAAGCGGAAGGAACCAAATGGTTCAACGTAATCTGGATAAAGGGAGAAAAGAGAGAAACTGAAGTAGAGGCCCAAGCAAGTTAACATAGGATTCCCGGCAAATGATAAACGTGACATGCTCCGGGCTGACGTCTACCGATGCTTTGATGGAATGTAAAGGGATTCAAAGAAAAACGGATTCATGTTGACAAAAGAAAGGTAAAATAAATGATTGTATGAAACAAGGAAACAAAACATTCGTGACTTCCGAAAAACTTATAAACGGGGACTAGTTAAAAATGGGCTGTATATATCCATAATGATTGGGTGATTAGTATTCCAGTCCGACACTGTATAAGGAGCTTGTACTGGACTTGGAAGTGGCTATGACATGTAAAAAAAAAAACCCACGGTCAGGTGGAAAATTACATTTTTTTTCAGGGACCGTAATAATAAGGCATCGGGAATGGACTATTAACAGTGAAAAAAGAACCGACAAATAACAAGAAGATTGCTAATCGTGTGGCAAACAGATTAACATAGGGGGTGTACTAAATGGCATAGAAGGCTTTAAACCAACTTATTGTCTTAAAACAGTATTGTGTTTAAAATTACAAAGAGGAGAAAGTCAGAAAGAAGGTGAAGCAAAAGGAAGAAAGGGAAGGAGCGGGGAGAGAGAAAAGGAGAAAATGGGGTGGTAGGTAGACCATTTTCAAGGGTGTAGACAGCAGTCAGTATGAGGAAGCCTTCAAGGAAATAGGGGCACCACAGGGGGAACCTAGACACCCATCTATGGGAATGGTTCTATTATGTTAGCCACTGTGGTAGGCGTGACTTCCTATAGGTTAGACCAAGTTGACCAAGTACGAACCAATTTGTCAAGTGGTTGCATCGTGAGCCATAGTTCTCCATCCTTATCAGGTAACCTATTCTGTTGGGAAGCGTTAAAAGAGGTAGATTCTAATGAGAAAGTTCCCGCTGCTATCAAAAAATTATTACAAGGGGGGGGTTTTTTTCGAGGAAGGCGATGAAACTGGCATTGAGATAGAAGATAGGCAATGTGGGAAGCCCCACAAGGAGGAATAGAGGAAAAGATTAAGTTCGTTCAGAGCCAAGATTTTGGCCAAGTCCCAAAATTTATGGAGAACGGGAGACAATTTTCGGTACACAGCCAGTAGGTACTCTGACACTGAGGTATCTTGTGAAGGATGTAGGTACAGTACCAGTGGACAGAATTGTGAGTGAGGTAAGCAGACTACTTTTTGCCCAGTCATCTTCTACTACTGTTTTCCCAATTTCCGATTCTCAAGGAAGAAGCACAAACAACAAAACGTGATTTTCGGGGTAGCGGATGAGGGTATGAGGAACTGTAGTCTTGGTAGTGAGAAGAGAGTTGGAGGCATGGGTTCTTAAAGGTAAGACTCAAAGTCCTTAGCAGAACAACCGAGTGGAGACTAATCTCCAAGAGAGTCGAGGAAAGATCACAACTGAGAGAAAAGTTAGGGCTTTCCTCTAATGCTGCAAACACAGATCTTGAAAAGTGTGAGAAAATTAGAAAATCTTTAGATATTTTTGACTAGTTAACCTCTGTTCAGAAGATTGAGAGAGGCAAATACATCAATGGACTAGAGAAGTAGGACAATCAAAATCAATTAGACTTTCTGACGAGCTGTTAGAAGGTTTGGAGTTATGGGCTAAATGGGCGAGATGTACACATGACAAACGGTCTTAGATGTCAAGGACAGGCCACTAGGCCCACTAATAGAATTGTTCAACAGTTTTTGTTGGTCCACCAAAATAGACATAAGGAGGGCCCGGTTCTTACTGCCGTTCCTTCCACCAACTTGGCCATTTAACTGGCCACCATCACTTTTGTTTGTTATAACAGTGGTGTTTTCTGTAAAACTTCTATTGTCTAGGAGCTGTATATTATTTTTAGTGATACATCCAAGTTTTGTAAGGATCCGGCAAGTGGTGGGATCTGAGTATGGTAGCTCACGTTTGTATTTGTCTAGCGACACCCACAGGAAACCCCACTCCGATGTGAAGCCATTCCTAACAGTAGGCAAACTAGTAGTGATAAACAGGGTCATTAATATTGATATTGATATGATATTCTGTAGACATTCTATGGACCCCACGTTTCTCCTCCCGTGGGTGTTCAGATGCAGGGTAATGGCTTCAGCTACACAGAAATGTCTCTGTCCGATTTCATAACGCTTCTCTGGTGTACAGTCACCAGGTTTCTTATCGATCTCGCACTAAGGGTTCCCGCTGAGTTATATCACCTTATAAGTGTGCAGAGGCCCCAGGCTCAGCTGTCACGGTGGGCCCCCCCCCACTCGGGGACCCTGACCACAATCACACAAACCCCCCCCCCTACCGAATAAACGTCTTATTTCTGGCTAATATTGTTATTTCTGTAGTTTATCCTCATTACAGTTTCTGTAGTTTATCCTCATTACAGTCACTTCCTCTTGGTGTGCGATTTTATATAAGTGAATAATTGTTCCTCAAAAGAAATAAACGCAAAGCTTAAATCTAAAAATAAAGTGAAAAGCAGGAACCAGATAATCCAAAACATCAGATAAGGAAACAACTAATCGAGTTTAAAAGTAATGGGTTGATGAATGAAACAAAACCTGATCAGCCAACCAGAATGTGGAAGTATGGAGATAATTAGACTTGCTACAAAATGGTGAAACTTCGATTCTGCCTTTTGAAAAGTGACGCAGCCGCCGCACTCCCTGCAGGCAATACCTGGTACCTTTTCTTTTTTTTTTACAGCTTATCTTCTTCAAGACGCTACTGTGGGCTTGCAAGTTCACACCCATGGGCTCTCACTGCCGGCCATAGAATATCCTAAGGCCTACTACTATATGTTTTTGGTATCAAGTACTGGCACGTCAGAGACATTATTGATTCTATGTCTCTTCCTCCCTAAGATTATCCAGTGAAAATGGCGGAGCAGACAGGTGGCGGTATGGATTCTCATCATTCCATTTTTAATCTGTTTGTAGCAGTTATCAGTATGTTTCTAGAAATATTCTCCCTTTTTTAAAGCTCTTCACTTTTGTACTCTGTATTATATCTTCTACGATCATCTCTTTTATCCCTTCATTTCCTATTTCTATCCCTCTCTATTCTTCTCTTCATATGTAGCACCACATTATCCCTAGTTTCTCTTCCTTCTTATTTACTCTTCTCTCCGTTTAATCGTCTATTAGTTTTGTCTTGTCTACTTCTTTTTAGTCTCCTCCTCTCTTTATCCTTCACACACCATCTCCCTTCTCTTCTCGTCTCTTATCCTCTCTCACTTTTCTTCTTCTTTTCATTTTTTCTTCTTCCAGTCATTTTCTCCTATTTCTCCTAATGTCTCTACTTCCTCTTTTCTTTTTACAAAGTTTTATTAGTATCGTATTTCGAGCTTCTCTTCTTTTTTTCAAGGACTTGAGTATCGGTATAATGAAATTAATAGTTTCCTAATACTTTTCAATACTTATTGTTATACTTCATCTCCCTTTTCTCATGTTACTTTCATTATACTTCTATAATCTCTGATCTTTTCATCATTACTCTTAATTCATAAAGATTTATAACAGCGCAATTCTTTATATCATAATCTTCTTCTCCGCGTCTTTTCCTCGTTTGTACTCTTTTCTCTCTTGTCTTCTCCTTCTAATTTTTCTTCTTCTATTTCATACCTTCACTTACTTCCACTTCTTCTTCACTGGCTTCTACTCTTTTTCTTCTTTACCTGATCACCCCTATCATCCAGCGATATTGATTCTGGGAAAATGCTAATACCTTTTCCAGATGGACAAAGAAAAAGCAAACCAGTTTGACTTCATGAAGCCTAAACCCACATCATGTCATTAGGGCTTCCTGAAAGTCATGACTGAGAGGAAGGGGGAGGCACTGAATCTTCTTTCTCAGGTAGCATTAAGGAGCGTGTTGGTTTTTTTGTCCCATCTTGGAAAAAACTTATTTACACTTTCAAAATTTCCCCTAGTGGAGCATCAATAGTTATAAGTCTCCACACACTTGCAAGGTGGTCGTAATTTGGGTAAAGGTTCCGTAAATCAGAACTCTTGCCATTATTGCCATATCAGGTTAAGGTTTTGTACCTGTAGATTGACGAGCTTGGATCGTGTTTGTTGCACATGTGGAACTACCAAAGCAGGAGTCACATCATTTAAGGATATTTCAACTTATGTTTTGAGGTATCTATAGTCACTGATAGGTATTGTGCCACAAACCAATGGCTTTTTTCTCTTTACCGAAAACTTCCATTCAACCTTTACTCCTTTGCTTGCCCTTTCCCAGGTTTCACTATATTACCTGAATGTCCTGATCGGATTCATTTGTGAATTGCTATCGCTGTGTTATTCATTCTGCTCTACAAGCTAATGGGGAGGTTAAAAAACCACGTGCATGTATTGCTTCGGCTGTGGTAGGTTTCATCACAAATAAAAGACCGTCCGATTTCATGTATAGATCTCTACAATGTTACTGAGATCAGTTCAGATTCCATCTGGAGATACCCTTAAAAAGCCTGGTCAAAGACTTGTAAAAGGCAGAACTTCCCCTTATAGGAAAGAACAGGTGCTTAGACGGAAGGTCAAGGGGGCGCTAACAGTATCCAAACTGTTGAAGTCACCGAACCATGCCCCTCCCACCACAAAATTTAGGAGGGGCAAGGATCTAGTAGCCTTATTGCGATACCAGAACATACAAGTGTGGAAGGTTAATAATTAAATCAATCGATCATGTATATACTTATGGGGGCTATTTATCAACGTGGCGCTGCGCAAATCGCAGCCCGAAATACCATGAAGAGCCCGAACAGAAGGGCTTCTGTAAGAAAAGTCGTCGGACAGCAGCTGAGGGCGCAGGCGCGGGACAGTAACGCACCGCGCCGGCCCATCCAGTCAGCCGCGGCCCCCACTCGGGCCGGCCCGCGCCCCACCTTCACGCCCCTTCAAGCCCATGGCAATTAACGCTAAGCAATTTGCCGATATGTTTTTCAGGGTCCTGATAAATATCCCCATTGGTCTTTAATTGTGCTACGTTGTTTTTCCATCCAAACATGGGTTTTTTTAAAGGGTATAAAATAGTGACGTATTAATTTACCTTTAATCCACCAGCTAAGGACAGTAACAATGAACAAATTTCTTTTAAAATTCTTATTACGGCAGAGTAGTTACCCCACTGACCACTGGGTGTAACCATATTTAAAATTATATGCAAAAAATAATTGAAACGGGGTTTTTTTTTTTGTATTATTTTACTTTAAATACCTGAAACCATTTATATATATATTTTATTCATCCATTTCAATTGTTCAACTCATTTTCAGAAAAAACACTCCAAAAACAAGGATATATGAAGCGGTCGAACCAGCTGCCAATGGGGAGGATCCAACAGCGGATGATATATCCATGAATGTTATGTGAGCCTGAGCACAAAGAGAGTAGGTATCAGGGACAGTAGATATGTGCCTCTGTTATGATACACGATGAAACTGACATCATGACGTTTTGGTCATGTGCAAAGGTTGAATAAGTCAAGAGCAAGTGGGTATTGACATAGCGGTTGCCGCATTGAGTGAGATTGGAAATATGCGGCCGGTTCCCGAGACCTGGGTGACAACATGGCCTCTCGGGGGGAATGCTGAATACCAAGGGTTGGGACGAGATAGAGAAGAATGAAGGTGCATAAGCTATTAGCCGAGGAGCACTCAGCATAAGTAGTAGGAGCACCCAGTTGCGAATTTGATAAATTAAAAAGCTGTGATTTTGAAGAAGAAGAAAACTACAAATTGTTTAGGAGAATGGAGAAGAGAGGGGGTGGGGGGGGGGGAAGTTGCCCGCCCCGGGTGACAACAGATCAAGTGTGAGTGGGATGGCGTATACTCTGGGGATAATTACTAGGGCACCCGAATTGCTAGTTTCTTCGGTTTCTCGAAGATTATCGATTTGCGTCGTTTTCCCCTGGAATTGCCCCGGGGTTTTTGGCGAACCTGATAGGATTGTGGGGCATCGGAACAGGAATGCATGCATGCGACGAAAATGACGGGGCAGTGGCCATCGGAAAAAACCCGACAAATCGGAAAAACCGCAGTATTTTTTTGTAAAAAAAAATGTGTCGCTTCACACATGCAACCTGCCCCAGGATAGGATGGTGACTCCGGCAGATTGGCGCAGCAAGCAGTGCCAAACCGGTGGACATTGGGCGCACGAACCTTAGTGAATCGCCGGAAGACCCGAAAAATTTTTTTTTCCTGCGGAGAACGGACGCTTGGATGCGACTGACGGAGTTAAGGGTTGGTAAAGTAAATGCTGCCCCATCGGTCTAAAACTGTACACCACATTGTGGCGCTCCCGCCATAATGGCGCACCATCTTTTTGCGTGAAGGAGTAATTTCCAGTGACCATATGACAGATTTCACGACGGGCACCACGCCCCCTTTGTTGGACAAGTCAGACACCAAAAGCGTTATAAAAGGCCTTATATATACTGTGTTGGGAAGGCATTCTAGACAGTTTGTTAGGGGCAAATCTGGCCATTTTCAGGCATCAGGAACAATAATGATTCACCCACTGAGGTTAAAAGTCAGTTTTTTTCGGAATGAAATGACACGGATCAAGCCCCACGGTTCCATCTTCATGCATAGTCTAGGAAAATTTGCTTTATTAATAATAAGTTATGTTTCCTTTTGACACAGGACGCCACAGACAGCAATGAGTCAACTGGATGCAACAAGGCGTCTTTGTTGTTTGTTTGCACCGGATCAGAAGAAGAATTGCCCACTATTATACAAGGAGACGTTAACCGCTAAAAACAAACCAAGAGTGCGTCAAGTCAACCAGAATCGGGATTATGCACAAATACAAACAGCAATAGATGATAGATGAAAAGCCCGCCATAATCATGATCCTGATAGTTCAAGAGGATTTTATAGGACTGAATATATACTAGAAGGAATAAAATAATTCTTTTTCTGTAACTTGATAAGAGACTTTTTGGTTTTGCCGGCCCAGAGGTCATGGGATATATCTTTCTTATACTAAGAGACCAGTACTAGAATTACTTTATAGCCGGGAGCTGGAACAAATTTTGCATTGGGATTTGCAGTTCATCTCAGTCACTGTTGGTCGGCCAATAGATCAAGCACTGATAAACAGTACAGGGACAAGCCAAGTAGTAGGGGGTCTGAGGAAAGGGACAAGGACTGGCAGAGAGACATATCACAAGAGCGAAACCTAACCATTTAATGTAAATGATGTACAAAACCCGGACACCACATCACAGTCACGCCCTTATTTGCACTTGCCGACTGGTTGCATTGATACATACAAATTTGATAGTTATGCATTGCTTCATAGATTATGGCCCACAGAGTGTTTTCCTGAAATCAACAAAGGACTTTGGTGCAACATTGGATGGACATTCTAAACAGAACGAATTCCTTTAAAAACTACATAACCACATATCATGACATAATAAAGGTATTCCTGATTGCTCCTAATTAATGATTACATTTCAGCTGGTCGGGCGTGAAATTCCTATGGAAGTTTACTTTGGTTTTTATAGTTTCAACAATTTTTACTAAATGTTCAACAATTATTCAACCCGCTGTAAACAAGACCCTCACCAATGAGCAGAGGTATGGGCAAGAGGAGGCTTGAGGGGAATAATAAACTGCTCGGCTTTATTTTTGGGGGTCACTGACGGCCAAACTTCCAGCTCCAAACGTTGCAGAGAATATAAAGTGATCCTTTTAAACTCTAGTAACTGGTCCAGAAGTCAGACAGCCATTATGATTAAGAGAGAGTTAAAGCGGTTGTGTTTTTGTAATAACATTGGGGGGTCATTTACTAAGGGCACATTCACGTGTTCCGACGTGTTCCCGAATATTTCCGATTTGCACCGATTTCCTCTTGAAGTCGCCCCGGGATTTTGGAGAAAGAGATAGCGATCGGATTGTGGCCATCGCGCTGGCATGGCAGCATGCGAACGGGAAATCGGGGGACGTGGCCCGGAACGAAAAACACCCGACGGATTCGGGAAAAGCCGCCGCATTTTTTAAAAAAAAAATCTGCTCGCAAGTCTGGCCACTACCTTCACTCAGCCGGCTCGGTTGTATTCCAGAAGGGGCAATATGGGAACAGGAAGAGCAACAAGCAGCAAGCGACAAGTGGGGGGGTAAGCCGTGAGGAGAAGGAGAGCTCAAGGAAGACAATGATAAGGTCAGGAAAAGATGAAAGAGAACCCGAGAATAACGATGAAAGAGCACGAGGGATATGAGAGTGGAACCGGGGTAAGTAAATCTGCCCCATTACCATTCTCCAGGATGGATGGTTAAAATTTGTTTTAGGGGAGGAAAGTCCAACATCCAAGCCCCCCAGAATCTACAAAATGGGGAATTCGCAGTCCCACCTGAACCTGTTCCATCCAGCAGGACTCTGTGATTCCATGTCAGTTGGGAATTGAATAAGGCCTAAATAGAGATTCTTGGGGCGGGGGGAGCGTCTTGAACAACTGCCCATAACCCCAAAAATTAGACATTTCTATTTCGTATTTTGTGATGGGGATATATCTACCTCATGATAACCCCCCACAATTCTGTGAGTTTTTCTTAAGACACAATACCCATTTAATATTTTTGCACTAGATGTTTTTGGCAACTGATTTAGTTGGATGTTTTGTACGTTGATTAGATATTTTTGGGACGGCCCCGTACTGTATTTGGCGCATGGAAAAAGAAGAAAGAATCAGCTACGGAAAGACGAACCCCATACCAAAGAAGTTGGTAGATTATTTTTGGGGGGGATCTGGTTATGCACCCAAAAAAGTGTGGAAAACTAGAATTTCATGGAAAAGTGTCGGGATTGAAAAGCTGCACCCAAATTGAGCTACGAAAGTGGAGTGTTGAAAAATTATGTTTTTGTGCCCCAACACATAAATAAATATGGTGCATTGAAAGAAGAAAGAACAAGAAAGGATTTTCCGGGATCAAGAAAGACTGTATAAACACAAAGTAAAATGCCCCCGGAAGTTTCCATCTGTATTTGGTTTTAGCATCCATTTTTTTTTGTTGTCAACAAAATTCTTAACTGATTAAATTAACAGTCAGTACCCCGGGTTAGTACGAGATCGGTTCCGTGGTTGTTCTTAAGTTGAAGTCGGAACGTTTATACTAATTGTTGAGCTCCAGGCAAATTTTTTTTTTTTGTCTCCGTGACAATTGGATTTAAAAAATGTTGGTTTGTCATAAGAACCAGAAGTAACTATAAAGCTTTATTGCAGACACTGCTCATAACTGTTACAGCTGTTTATTGGTAGCCTAAGGCTAAAGTACAATAAATTACCAATATCCAGAGGTCAGTCTGTAACTAGGGTCGTCTGTAAGTTGGGTGTCTCTTAAGGTAGGGGACCGCTGTAAAATACTGGGCCACAGGATTCACTTTTGTGAGACGAAGTTGTAGTATTGACCGCCCTAAATTCTGGCGCACTGTTTTGCCAGAATTATCAAAAGCTACAACCATCTGTGATAAGATATTTCTGCATTCCTTATTAATCACTTTACTGTAACACAGTTTAGTTGGGCGCAATTTTGGCGCAGAGTTTCGGCGCAATGTTTAGAATTCAGGCAATTACATGTGATCCTGCTACCAAGCTCATCTTGCTTCTCCCACCATCCCAGCAGAATGAAGATAACACTCACAGACAAGCACCCAGGGTGTGTGACCCACACAGCAACCAGTGGGCTCCTCAGCAGGGGCTTCTACCTGGAGGGAGATCCCCCAATGCTGGTCTCCTGCTGCACCCTGTATTTTGCACGTATCCCCCTCAGATACACTGGAGATAATGTGCAGATGCAGAATTCCATGGGGGCCACTTGTCTGTAGTATCTGCAACATTCTGCAAAGTTCTGCAACTGTCTGAGTTATCCTTCTCTCTGCTTTTGAGACTCAGGAGTTTGCAGAATGTTTGTAAATAAGAAGGTGAGGAAATGTAAATAGAGTCTGCGCTTCCTGTTTGAAGTGGTATGTAATGTATCTATTATATGTTTCTAGGGTCTGCAGTGTATGTAATGTTTTTTTTCTATCTATTATATGTTATAGTGTCTGCAGTGATATAATGATCTATTATATGTTCTAGTGTCTGAAATGTATCTAATGTATCTATTAATTTTCTAGTGTCTGGATGAGCTCTGATGCTAGAAATGAGCTGTTCTGCCAAAGGGGCCTCAGTGCTGTCTTCTCAGATAACGCCACCTTCCCCGGGCTGGGTGTTTGCGCCTAAATGGAAAAACATTGCAAGGGAGGAATATCATAAGGCGCGGCTAGTTTGGCGTTTAATCGCAAAAATGGCGCAAAAACGGCACCCTCTGCGCTGATTGAAAAGGCGGCAAAAAAACAACAGAAAAGCGAGTGATACATGTGGCAATGTTTCCCATTTTGACACGTAACAAGTATTCATTAAATCAACCCATGTGTTACTTTTCATAGAGTTCAGTTATGATCTGTAATTATAAAGATTTGATTTAAGTTTATGTTTTAAAAGTACATTTGTTTTTATTGTTCCATAATGGATGAAACGGGAAGATTAAATATTCATCAAAACACATAAAAATTTAAAAAATTTAAAAATTCAAAAAGAAACCCAGAAACTTCCTTCCCCTGACGCTTCCATGTTTATGACAACCAAACACTGGAGCATCGGAACGTGATTTATTATTATTTCCATTAAAATATGGAGGAAGAAACAAAAGGAAACAAACTGAGTTCTTTACCAACAAACCAAAACCAAAAAAGGCAGCTACAGGTATTTGTATTTATTCCTAGAGAATTGGGATCGCACACATGGACGGTTGTTGCAATGAAAATGGTTTCACTGTTTCATTGTGCGTTTTTCATGCAGATTTTTTCTCATTTAGATTTTTGGGTTTTTTGTGTTTTTAATGCAGATTTTTTTGTGTTTTTCATGCAGATTTTTTATTTAATATTTTGTTCTTTGTGTTTTTTTAACCCGTTGACGCTCAGGTCCGATATATCGGACGCCTGAGTCGATGCCGGTTTCAGCTCAAGATCTGAGCAGAGATGCCTGAAGGCCTGTGCACAGTAAGATACGACGTGATGGTCATCTTAAAGGCACAGTTGTCAAGCCTATGTATGATGCACACCAGTATGCCAGAGTATTATCATGAACAAGCAATAGCCCGGATCGGGAGGTGGCGTCTTGCCCCCCATCTTTTTACATTTTCCCCGGGGTGAAGGGAAAATGGGGGACATGGTAAAAAAGTAAAAAAACATGTTTTTTGTTCGGGGCCGCCCACGCAAGTATATTATAGCGACACCCGCCTTCTTAACACCCCGCGAAAATAGCTCTAAATTAGATCGGTCAAACAAAAATAGAAAGTAGGGGCGACGAAAAGAGGGGCGAGGGGCCAAAAACCAAAGGAGAGGGCCGCGGGAGATAGGGTGGGGGCCAGGTAAACGTGCAAAAGAAATGAAAAAACTATATAAATGAGGGTATCACCGTAATTCATAGTGACCTATAGAATAACCTAATATAGTATTTGTAGTGTGAAGGTTTACGAACCCCCAAAACAAAAAATACAAAAAGAAAGCAACCAAATTGACAAATTCTTTTCCTCCATACATTCAAGAGTTAATAAAAATCTAATCAATAAGCTAATGACCCACAAAAGGACGTAGTTGTAAAGTGCATCTCATGTCGCACAAAATAAAGCCCTTAGATGTTTCTAAGTTGCCAAAAAAAATAAGATTGTAAAGCCAAATAAAAGTACCCATGGGGAAAAGCGTACTACCTCAGAGGAGTGGAAGGGGAGAGAGGCAAGGAGAGTCCGTGGAAAATGGACAGCTTGTCACGGCCGATGAGCTTCCCCCATTCTCTGTGCCATACAGCAGGTTGTACCACCACATATGGGGGATTGTTATACGCGGGAGGGAGGGATTGGGTAACAAAATTGTGGAGCGTTTGGTATTTTTTTATCCATGAGAATTTGTACATTTTATGAAAAACACCCATTCATTTAGCCCAAAACAAAATTTACTTTCAAAATTGTATCCGATTTTGTTTATCCCTGTAAAACAATTAAAGGGTAACAAACTTCATAAAGTGGTTTTAATACTTTGAGGGGTGTAGTTTCTATAATGGGGTAATTTATGGGTGTTTTATTTTATTTTAGGTCTCTCAAAGTGACTCAAACCTGAGCAGGTCCATAAATAGCAGGATTTGCGTTTTTAGGAAAATGTGATGGGAAAATCGCCAGCCGACATTCAAAGCCCCAGAACATCCTACAAAAATAAGAGTATGAATTAAAAAACCACGGAGACATAAAAAGACATTCGGTGAATGTAGTTATTAAGTATTTTTGCGGTTATGAACATTGTATAGAAAGTAGTAGACATTTAGAAGTTAGAAATCTGAGAATTTTTCCAAATTCAGCAATATCGGATTTTCTATAAATAAAGTGCAAAAAAAATACACCAAAATGTTTCAAAACTAAATTGAAGTACAAAGTGTCACGAGGAAAGGGAAAACATTGTAAAAAAGCACTTGGATATGTTAAAGCGTCCGAAGTTATAACCATTTATAGTGACACAGGGCAGATTTGAAAAAATGGGGCCGTGTCAGGAAGGTGAAAAGTTGCTCCGGCGTTAAGGGGTTAATGCAGATTTTCCTTATTCAGTTTCCCCCCTTTTTTTCCCATTCCTTTCAGCTAAGCCAATTCTGCATGAAAACCACACGTTGATGCAGATTTTCCTTCTCACATAGACTTCAATGTAAAAAAACATATGCAAAAATCTGTGAGGAAGCACAAGAAAAGTAACATGATCAATTATTTTATTTTCAGAATTGAGCAACAATTTTTTGTGCAGAGGCTATATTACTTTTTCCAAATCACTTTGGCGCACGTTCTTCTTGAATCTGGCGCCCCCCCTCAGGGTCGCCACCAGGGGGGTTTAGTGTGACTGTGTTCAGGGGGCCCAGGATGACAAGGGGTCCTAAATCACAGTAAGTCCTCCTCCTTTCCTTGGGGGAAAGGGTGTAGCTCAACACAGGGGTGGAGTGATCTATTCTGTCGGCGGGGAGCCTGTGAAACTTCCTAGTGGGGGTCCACACGGGAACCACTTGGGGAGGTTTGCCCAAAATTTATATTGGTGCACCTTTACTATGCAGCATGCAACACCATTCTATCGAGTCGCTGTAATAAATGTTGCAGTAACTGCCCCTTTAGCTGCACATTTTTTCTGTCTTGTCCGACACAGAGCAGCCGCGACGCAAAACTGGCGCCAACACTTTATAACTACATGAGCAAGACCCAAAGACGTTCTATCAGTGCAAAGTCACTAGAAAACTGGCGCAGCCTCAATAATAGATCTGGGCCATTAACTTTAATCCTAAAACTGCCTGCATAAAAGGACATTTAAAAATCAATTTTATTAGGTATCTATTTAAAATTAGGGTACACGAGCTTATTGGACTGTAATAGAGCTCAGAAGCAGGTGGGGCAATGTTCACTCCAGACTTTTTGGATACAAGGTACAATATGGGAAGTATTGTTAGCCTGTTTTGTGTCGCGTCTATCCCTCAGTCAGACCCTGTGCGCACTAGGTACCAATTAAATGCTTTTTAATGGAAGTGTAACTACCAATAGTTCCCAAAAGCGGGCTTGCCCCTCTCGGTTCAGGTGTGAACAAGCGCCTAAAGTAATACCCACTTTTGTCAGGTGTATGTGTTGCCACTTTGTCAGATGAAACTGACGCGTTGCCCCGCTGGGAATTTGTACTAGCGGTGATCAAAGGTTCCTGGGTTGACAGTAGCGAAGTGTATGCGGGGCCGTAAGGTTTACAGCGTGCTTGATGACAAAGCACCCCTCACCAGTTTCAGGCTGAAATATACAAATCAGTGGTTAAAAAGAGCGTGATTAATTGCTCATGAGTTTTGTGTGACTGTCATCTTATTCCACAGCTAGCTAGATGACTAATCATGAGTTTTCTTCCTTTTAGCGTTCGCTGACACACCGCTATCTATGTAACCTTGAAGTAATTTTTGCTAGCTAACTAAACAGGAAAGGGCCATACACGCTCACATGGAGGCAATACGGCATTTGTTTGGCCGAGTGCGCCACCAGATGTCTGAGATTTAAGATTAAGCCCTCCCCAGGGTGGTGACAGAGCAGTCCTGTTAGGGCGATGTACGTCATTAGACACTCCCCTCTGAGCGAGAAGATTCCCGAGCAAGGTTACACCTGGAGCATACGCAGCGAGGGGCGTGATCGTAACTCCGCCATTTTATTAAGGTACAATACCCCGGTATAATGCTAACATCGAGTTATGGTTACATTAAGGGCACCGTGTGCGTTGTGGTTAGCACCTATTTTTGAACTGTCTATATCTTGGGTGGTTAATAAACAAGGTATATCCCTCAGGGGATCATTACCTGTATAAAATCAGCCGGTGCCGAAGTCATAATGCCACTCGTATCTCATGGGGTATGCCAATTCCAGCATTTATAAAATCATAAGGCAGAGGCATGTCACATTTCCTAATCAGGACATTTAGTTGCTATGGGGTATGGCGGTCCATCAGAGGAGGAGAACACGGGGTGGAAAGGAATTATAAGAAGCAGATATACTATATGTTCGTTCAGTCCCTTGGCTGTAGTGTCCCCAACCAGAAAATCCATTTTGATTCTCGCTGGGGACAAATTCCTCTATAGTTCCACCTCTTGGTGATGGTTCCACTACCTCAATTATTTGGAAACCGTAGGGATCTATGATCACCCTGTGGTGTTGCAGAAATGACGGGGACACCGACGTCATCCTTATTTTTGACGGTTGTAATAGTAAATCACGTGTGGATTTTTTCCGCACCAAAATCTGTGCATAACACAAGGAATCAACAACCTGTGCAGAAAATCTGCGTGATATTTTGCCTGAATGCAGATTTTTTGCTTGAAAACATGTCAGATCAGGTGAATAAAACAGTAAAAAAAGCATGTGGAAAAAAAATGTATACAACACTAAAATAATAACACAAACCGCATTAAAACGCAAATTAAAAAGCTGTGCATTTTGATGTGATTTTCTGCATGAGAATCCACAAGGTTCCCGTTTATTAAGCAATTCGTAGAATGACACATAATGTACGAGATGGTTTCCCGTGTGTGTATTTATGAAGCGTTTCGCCAGTTATTGGTATGCACACCATGACACAATAATGTGCACTTAAAGGGGCATTACAGGGCAGATTTGCTCCGTTTCCATAGAAACAACAAATGCGATTTGGTCGTGGCAAGCGTTTGTCCACTTTGATGCCGCGTCTAATGGGAGTCAAGGTGAATGAAACCATGTGACCACACCCTCTTAGGACATGTGGGAGATGTACTTACCCGGTCCATTCGCGATTCCGGGCGCGTTCTTTGCGGTGCATTTCAGGTCCGACCAGGATTCATTAAGGCAGTTCCTCGACGTCCCACCACGCGGCGCTGCTGTGCTAAAGTTCCCGAACATGCAATCAAGTTCACCGACTTCCTAGTGAAGGTAAGTGCAAGTTTCGCGACACTTTTTTTTTTTTTTTAATGTGGCGGTTTTTACGAAAACCTTCGGGTTTTCTGACCGGCCACGCCCCCCGAATTCTTGTTGCGTGGATGCCGCGCCGATCGCACATATCCGATCGCGTGTGCCAAAATCCAGGGCGGCAATTCAGGAGCGAAATCGGCGCAAACGGAAATATTCGGATTAACACATCGGGAAAACAGGATCGGGCCCTATAGTAAATGACCCCCCATGATGTTTAACCCTATATCTAGCACACCCATCCCATTACAAGAGGTATTTGGACTTGGGCCACGTTTCACATGATGCATTGAGATGTAATGCAAGGTGCCCGCTGATCACATCTGGAGGCTAACTTTGCTTACCATTCACGTTTAGCAAAACACATTGGAAAACAATGGGCTCATTTACTAAGGGCCCCGCGGACCGCACTTTCGTCGGACAACCCGACGATTTCCGTTTTGTGCCGCTGGGACAGGGATGTAAAAGGGGTTTTTGGCGCACGCAAATGGAGTGTGTCGCAAGCCAAGCACTTACATGCCAATGTAAGCGAAGAAGGTGAATCTGGGGACACTGAGGCAGGGGAGAGACAATGCAGGAAATCAGGTGCAGAGCTTTTTTAGGAATCGCGGGAGATGTCGCATCATCGTCAGACAGTCTGAGTAGAGGTAAGTAAATGTGCCACATAAGGTGTACATCAGAGTGAGATCGGGTCGGAGCCCTTGGATTGAGTCTCAAAAATGCAATCCCAACCTGTTGGAATTTTTTTCCCTAGGGACCCAAACTCAAAACGCTAGTTATAGCCAGCTGAGGATGTACAGAGCAAATCCATGGTGTCTTTGCTCGTTTGGGCCACCTTGATATTCTGCATTTTCCATTTTACATTTTTTTATTAATTGTTGTTTGGCCCACGTGAGCAGATAGAAAACTGCACATCAATGTTTAAGTCATGAGAATGAGAAATATGTTACAAACTTGTTCCCCAGTATTTTTAGCTATGTACAAATGACAATATCAACAGGTGTGTGTGACACTCAGGATGATCACTATAACGGGGAGTCCGTCCTGTTACTCTTGACATATTTCTATAGGTGTTTAAAGTTGTTTCAGTGCTGCTGTTGTCAGTAGATGCTGAAGTATCAGCGATTTGCGGCGTACGCATATCTATGTTCGCACTGTCCATTATGTAGGGAGGGGTTATCCTTAGCCGGCTAGGGTATTAGTTCCACTCCCCACTTGTCAGTGCGCTGGTAGGTCTGGCGTGCCTCCTGGAGAGATGTGTCATCAGTGCTACATCCCCGATGTGATCATTGGGTATCTGTGAGATATAGGCGAAACTCTACTTTCAGCTGTCAGCAGACCCGAACTCTTCTCAGCCTACTGCACAGAGACCAATGTAGGACCTAGCCTGTCCTGACTGCGAAACCTCATCGTTGATATCCATAGAGGCGAGCAGGGCAGCGACAGTAAATAGTGTACTCACGTGGCAAGTAGCTGACGCCACTCTTACTATTTTCGTCTACTCGGGACCCACCGTATAAACCAATTCCAGGCAATGGTATTAGCTTCATCAAGTAAACTTAGAATTAGTCAAATAACCTCATGCTGCAACTTCTATTTCGCTTATTGTGGCGTCGGGGCTACTGTTGGGAATTTGCTGGCTGCTTAGGTGGGGGCAAGGGGGGAGCGCAGGTGGTTTGGGGGCACTTGTAGGCTGTGGAGGGCCCCGGCGTGTCTAGCTGGGGGAACACTGTGTGGTGTGGGGGACATTGTAGTTATCGGAGGGCACTGCAGGCTGCTGTGGGGACACTGTGGATGTGGGACTCTGTACTGCTGGAGGCACAGTGGGCTGGGGGGCTCTTGTAGCTGCTGAAGGTACTGTATGTGCTGTGCTGGGGGGCTGTAGCTGCGATTGACGGTTGTGGCTGCAGGGGGGCGCTGAGTGCGGGGGGGCACTGGTAGCTCTGTGGGGGGGGTGATGTGGCTATTGGGGGACGGGGACAGTGTGATGCTTGGGAAGGGCACTTGTGAGGGACGGGTGTGGGGGGGGGGGGGGGTTTTTTGGGGACAAAAGGTTGCGGTGGGGGTGCATACTGACCCATGTGGTGTTAGATATATGTGTTTATAAAACAATATATTCAGTTTTTGAGTTGCCATTCAATGTTAGCTGTTTTGTGAAGGAACAAAGCAGGGGCGCCCCCCCAAAATCCAAAAAAAGTATGTGTTTTGTGTACAGGGCGGTACGAAACTGACATGCAGAGTAATTAAGGGCACAAGGGACAATAGAGATCGCGCATATCGTGCTCATATGTTGATACTCTATCTTATTGAATCCAGAACTTTTATTTGGTATAAAAAGATGAATTAAAAAATGATATTTAGTTTATGTTGATTGTGGAGGATGGAGTCATAAGTCTCAGAACCTACCTGACCAGATGATTGGCTCCCAATAAATTGATCAGAGTCACTTCAGCACAGCAAGATGAGTCTGCAAGACGGGTCTGAGGGTGGTGATGGTATAACCTGAGGCGTCAAAGCAATAATAAATCCTGGACCACAACCCTTAAGAAACTGATTCACGTTACAGACTATTCGACCTATTGTACGCAGAAGGATGTTGAGTTGAGTATTCCTTCTGCTTTACAATCCCTCGGTGGTTATCATCGTAGTGGGAAATATCTTAAGCTTGGCATGAGCTGGAGTAGCCCACCCACCCGGGGGTTCATTGTTACCCATGAGTACCGGCATCCAATCTATAGTCATGGTGATGTTCCTGGTGTGTACCACACTAAGGGCGTGGCTCTCTCTCATATGAGACTGGGATTTCAGTTCACGTTGTATTGTTTGGGTTTGGAATCTTCCACAATCTGAGCGAGCGCGGTGGATGGGGGGGTAGTAGATCTCGTCCTCGCTCTGTGATTGTAGTATTATATGTAAGGCGTCATGAGAAATTACATTTGTAAATATTTAGTATACTATTTCATTTAATAGTTCCTGCTGTAACTGATCAGTGTGATAACAGGAGTAACATCTGTATGTTATACGACGGGGGCGCTATTACCAGCCGCAATATAGCAAAACCTACCACTCCCATCATGCAGAGCCTTGGGTTTGTAACAGCCGGAGGGTATAATGGGGCGCAGGATGGATTATAATGTAAATACGTGGCACCGGGTGCATCAGTGAGGGGTGTGGTTGTTGGATGTGTGCCATGGCCTGAGGGGGGGGGGGGGAGACTGCGCCGAGCTGACTGGCGGCAAGGAGCTTCTGAGGGGGGGGGGGTGGCTGGGCGACTTGGCGGGGGGGGCGGCGACTGCAAGGTCCGAGGGAATGCCACACGCTTGCCTCAGCCAGAAAAGGAGACAGATCACAAAGAGGTACAATCAACACCTGCGGGATCATATGATGGACTATTCACAAAAAAAATGTTACACAGTGAAGTACATGATAATAGTACACCCCCCCACATACACAATGACGCACACCTCATACATATACATAATACTGTACATGCACAACCCTCATACATACATTATACTGACCCCCCTGCATACATACATAATACTGTACACCCCCCTACATACATTACATAGATACTGTACCCCCTCCATACAAAACGGACAGAAACCCTCGAACATACCTAATACTGTACCCCCTCTTACATACCATAATACTGTCATGCACAACCTTCAACTGCATTAATATGGTACATGCCAACCTTCATACATACAAATACGGTACATGCACCACACCTTCAACTACAGTAATACTGCACATGCACCACTTCATAACATTACATGCATAATACTGTACAACCCGCATAGTACAGTAATTATACTGTACATACAACACCCTTATACATAACATGACTATTACGTGTACATGCACACACCTACCATAACAACAGAATACCTGTAAATGCACACAACTCATACCATACATGGATAAATACTGTACATGCACACACTTCATACATACATAATACTTTAGATAATGCACCACAACTCAGTTACCATACATAATACGTACATGCAACACCTCATACATACCAAATACTATACATACTCACCTCATACATACATTATAATACTGTACACATGCCCTTCATACATACATAATACTGTACATGCACACATCTCATAAATACATAATACTGTACATGCACACACCTCATACATACATAATACTATACATACACACCTCATACATACATGATAATACTGTACACACACCCCTCATACATACATAATACTGTACATGCACACACCTCATACATACATGATAATACTGTACATGCACAACCCTCATACATACATAATACTATACATACACACCTCATACATACATGATAATACTGTACACACACCCCTCATACATACATAATACTGTACATGCACACCCTCATACATACATGATAATACTGTTAAGCACACACCTCATACATAAATGTAATAATGTAATGCACACACCTCATACTACATAACAATGTACATGCACACACTCATACATACATACATGATAATACTGTACACACCCCTCATACATACATAATACTGTACATGCACACCCCTCATACATACATAATACTGTACATGCACACACCTCATACATATATAATACTGTACATGCACACACCTCATACATACATTAAATTACTGTACATGCACCCACCTTATACATACATAATACTGTACATGCACACACCTCACGGATACATGAGTTAACGTTTTCTGCACTGCTGTACACGTTTGCTCTGTGACTGGGGTGTAATTCTGGAGTTAAAATTCCATGATTGAATTTTCTGTAGATTTAGTTAAAAATGTCAATTTATTTTTGTTTTTGAGGTTTTTCTGATCCGGTGCAGCAGACGTTCTGCATTCAGCTCAGTGTCAAGATGAGGGGAAAGCTTGGCAGGAGCAAAGGTGCACTATGCTATTCTATCCGTCTCAGCTCTGGATGTGAAGTATGACAAGACATTGGTCTCAAATAATGATGTGCGGAACCGATGGTTGGGTTCGGAGTTCAGGTTCGGCCACCTAATGAGGACACATTGCCGGATCGGTGTCCCCCGATAGGCTGTTTGGCTGCCAATCTAGCAATATGTCCAGGTCAGACGACCAAACCCGAACACTGAACCCAAACATTGGGTCCGCTCATCTCTAGTCACATGTAATATTTTTGGGGGGTTATAAGTGAGGGGAGTGCAGGTTGAGCATCCACATCTCTGTGTTTATATGGGGCACATCAGGTGACTTGGGACTCCCCATTCTCATGGTCTCTTCAATGGGACCAGCAATCAGCCACTCGTTAACCATCCCGTATTTAGAGGGTTAGTATTATTTGTGGCATTGCCCCTTTAAGACAGACAAAATCAATCAGCATAATATGAAGTTATTGGGGAGGGATTTATCACACACCGGCACCAGGTGGGAAGTCCTCACTTTTCTGCTGCACCTGATACATCCAGAGGCCCCCTTGCCCCTTCACACCCCAACACATCCACTTGGTATGGAAGAGGCTTAAAGGGGGAATCCTAATCCTAAAAAAATGGCATAAAAGCCACGTGTCTATATCTAGTAACATTAAAATGAAAGGAGATTTACTAAATTGCCAAAAATATCCAATTACAGACACTTAAAGGGGCTGTCCATGATTCGAAAAAAACATGGCTTCGGTCTTCAAAAAACAGCTCCACACCTGACCGTGGGCAGTGTATGGTATTACAACTGTGCTCATCCCATGGTCAGGTTTTAGGTCCTGGGATTATATGTCTCTGATGCAGACACGTACGTTTTTTTTACATTTATATGGACTCATATATGTTATTTTACCTATAAACATATTATTTTTTTAAAAATTGCAAAAAAAATTTTCCCCTTTAAATTTGCATATAGCCCATGACTGTGTATGACGTCCCCTCTGTAGGTAGCTGGTGCCAGAGTTTCCCGGAGCGTTACTCCATCCAGGTGGAGTCCAGCGTCACTGCAGGAGGGTTGTGCGTGATTATTCCGTGTTCTTTTACGGCGGAGCACAGGACGACCTTCACAAACTCCACCGATCTGGAAGAGCGATTCGAAAACAACGTGGCCTCCAGCGACCCTCGGTGCCCATCGTAAAAGAGAACTTCAAAGTGAGGAAATCCGGGGATCATGGCGACTGCACCCTGAAAGTCACCGACGCCAGGAAACAGGACATGGGACGTATTTCTTCCGATTTGTAGGAAATGAAGAGAGGATTATGTATAACTTTTATCACACAAGATCCTTCATGGTGACAGGTGAGCGCCCTTTAAGGACTTTTCACAGTAGAAATTCATATGTATATATATATATGCCGGTATGGCAACTCAGCTTCATAGAGATGAAAGGAGCTCAGTTGCAATACCAACATACACCATGGGGGGCATTGATTTGGAAGAACACAGCCAGTTTTTTAACCCAGGACAACCCTTTTAACTAATTCAGGACTAGGACATTGTACTTTAAGACCAGACTGATTGGCCTTTTTTGGCTTCTAAATTTTTCATTTGTTGGGCTCACAACAAGATTTTGGCAGTGTTTTTTTTTTTTTTGTTCGGGAGGGGAGAAATACGTGATTTCTATTTAAGAATTTTTGGTCTGAATTTGATTTTTTAAACAGAATTTTAGGCAAAAAAAAGAGAAAATAGTTGTTTTTTTGCATTTAGTTTTTTATCTTATATAGTGTCTGACTTTATGCCACAAATTTGATATATCACAAGTCTGTTTAACGGGAACCCTACATGCAAATGAAACCCACCAAAAATAAATACTTCATTAAAAACTATGGAAATCACCTGATGCGAGTCCAATAATATCAATGGATTCCTTAGATGCAGTGATCACTCCCTAGTCTAAGTTCACAGGTCTCACTGCTAGGACACGCTGCTGTATGGAACATTGAGAGAGAGCTCTATTACAATTGGGCCACTATGTATGTGACCGGGTGATGTCACCAAGTCTGTTAGATGGAAAAAATCTACCCCATGTATGTCTCTGATCACATGAAAATCACAGCAGCCACCTGAGTAGACATCCATGGAGGCATTATTTCTTGCAAATTGTTAGATGAATGTTGTGTATGAAAAATCTGGAAAGGACAGCAGATATACTACCACTTCTGTCTTCTTTCAGGGACCTACAGCTGCTGCAGCAGAAAGACCCAAACTTGGCTATTGATTGCTCAGGCAGATTCCTAAAGCCTACACAAAACTACACAATGATGTCGGCTTCAGGGACTCCCGACTACTTGCCGTTAAATACAATGTTTGATGGAATCAGCTGAACCATGTATCCGTAGATCCTCATGGGAGAGGAGTTAAGTGTGATTGACAGATCAGATTTGAGCTTTTGTTTTTTGCACACCAGTTAAGGGGGGTCATTTTACTCATTATCGTTTCACTACTACAGCAGTAATCAGTCAACACTTAGACGGGTGATGCAAACCTAAAACTTAGTAAGAGCCACTTAAAAAGTATAAGAATAATACTCCGCCATGCTTGACAATAGTCAGGTTGAGAATTAAGTTAAGTTTAGAGGATTTGTGTATACAGGTTCAATCTGTTCCCAAGATGCATAATACAGTGGTGAGTGCTGACAGGGAGGACTGTGCCATGGGTGCAGAAAGGACCTTATATAACAGACCAATGATATAAAGCCATTTTTATTTTCTATCTTACGTTTACAGATCTTAAAAAAAACCTGAAATGCAAATAAGGGCAATCTGAAGGGTGGGTGCGGGAGGGGGGTGGGTGACATTGACATGTACTCCTCCGGGGGCTGTGATGGGACAGATCCTACGATCACATGGTGAAAGCACAACAGTGGCCAGAGCGTGGAGGAGGAAGTCCATGTCTATAACGTTCTCCCCTTCAATGAGCGATCACAAGACGTCTATTACCTGCGAGGTCAACTACCCGGCCGTGTGGGGTCACAACCCAGAAGGACATTGTCTGGACGTGCAGTGTGGTATGGGGCTTAGGGGCATAGTCCTGCGAGGGTTCTTCCTTTCCATCCTTAAGCCCGACACAGGTCACAGATGTGTGGGGCACAAGATAATTAGCTTTATTTTTTTTAAAAAAAACAATCTGATATAAATAATTAGTTTACAAATAATATCATTTTTTCCAGCATTCTCCAACTGCACTGCAGATGTGTCCTCACACTGCTGCGCTACTGCTGGAGTTTATTTGCTGCCTTTCTCTGCTCTCATAAGGCTACATTTCACACGAACGTATGGAGGACGTAATATACGGCCGACGTATATACGGCCGATATTACGTCCCCCATACACTCCTATGGGCGAGCGGCGCCCTACGGGGAGCGGTACGGTGCAGCACACGTGCGGCACCGTACCGTTCCTTACCCAGGAAAAAGATAGGACCTGTCTAGTCTTTTCCCGTAATACGGGGCCGGCGCCATGGTGCTATGGTAGGGGAGGGGGGGGGGTGGCTGCGTCACCTCCTCTCCTCTCCGTACACTGCCGTGCCGCTACGGTACGGTAACGGGCGGGTGGTAACGGCAGTGTGAATATAGCCTTAGAGCGTAGCAGCATTTTGGTTTAAAAATTACAACAGTCCACTGAGCAGAGATAAGGGACTGTAGAGCAGCCTAGTTCACAGAGCACGGCAGTGTGTATACTCTGAGTAACCTTTACCTTTTTCAAGGTGTGTCCTCACACTGCTGTGCTCTGTGAACTATCACTCATCTCTGTTCTGGGTGATTTCAGTAAAGTCAAACCAAATAACTGCAGCTTTCACTGTGAGCATAGAGGAGGCCATAGAGCAGTTTCATACAGAGAGAGCAGCAGTGTGAAAACACCCCCCCTGAGAGCTGAGAGTACAGCAGTGTGAGGACACACCCCCCTGGAGCTGAGAGTA